>MU106361.1:99803-125553 GCA_012274485.2 Sinapis alba | reverse complement strand
ATCCATACACCCTGACCAGGAGCCTCTCTCAGATATCTCAAGATTCTTTCCACCATGTTCCAATGATGAACCTTAGGCGCCTGCATGTGTTGACTGACTTGGTTCACTGCAAAGCAGATATCTGGCCTTGTAATGGTTAGATAAATGAGTTTCCCAACCATTCTCCTATACTGCTTCACATCACCATAAGGTTTGTCCTCAAACTCCCCCTCTCTAAGTACTTTGTAGCCTTCTTCCAATGGTGTTTTGGCTGCTCTTCCTCCAAGGTTTCCTGCCTCAGTTAAAAGATCAAGTGTGTACTTCCTTTGAGACAGGAAGAGCCCCTCTTTAGAGCGGCATACTTCAATCCCAAGGAAGTACTTGAGTTCACCTAAATCTTTAATATCAAAGGCAGATTTTAGGAATACCTTGGTTTCTTTGATGCCTTCTTTGTCACTGCCTGTGATGATTATATCATCTACATAGACCAAAATGACTACAATTCCTCTTGGACCAGGGAGTGTAAACAGGGTGTGATCAGCTTCTGATTTCCTGAACCCTCTTCCATTCAGTGTAGTACTCAACTTGTGGTACCATGCTCTTGGAGATTGCTTCAGTCCATAGATTGCCTTCTTGAGTCTTAGAACATTTCCAGGTTTTACCAGCTTCTCTAGACCAGGAGGTGGATGCATGTAGACTTCATCTTCTAGCTCTCCTTGTAGGAAAGCATTCTTGAAATCCATCTGCCACAATTCCCATTCTAGATTTGTTGCAAGAGATAAGATGATCCTGATTGTGTGCAGCTTGGCCACTGGTGGAAATGTCTCAACATAATCCTCTTCATATGTCTGAGTGAAGCCTCTTGCAACCAGTCTTGTTTTGCACCTTTCCACCTTGCCATTTGGTAGAAACTTGATTGTGAACACCCACTTGCTTGACACAACTTTCTTGCCCTTTGGGAGTTCACTTTCATACCAAGTATCATTGATAAGCATGGCCTTTATCTCATCTCCAACTGAGTTTCTCCAGAACTCAAGCTCCATTGCTTCTTCATATGATCTTGGTACATACGCTTCATTTAAACCAACAATGAAAGCTTGGTGCTCAGATGGGAACTGCGCAAAGGAGCATACTGCTGAAGTGGGATGAGCTACTGCTTGACTATTGAAGTAGACCCTTGTGTTCACCCAGTTGGAGGGATCTTTCCTTATTCTTGTACTCCTTCTCAAAGGTTGAACCTGATCTTGTTCCTCTTTCTGCTCCTCTTCCTCCTGAACTTGAGTAGTTTCCTGATCTTGTACACTCTCCTGATCATGAGTATCTGAACCTTGTTGATGTTCTGATTCTTTTTCATTGCCCCCTTCAGGATCAGAATGAGTGACTTATTCATGAACTTGTTCAGTCTCTAGATTAGAAGGAGCAACTCTTGTGGTCTCCTTCTCTTTTGGTAGACTAATTCCAAGGCTCTCCATAATAATTCTCAGGTTATTGGCTTTATCTGATGCTTGAGACAGATCTTTGAGCTCATCCCAATTTTTCTCAGCATAAAAACCTTTTCTTTCCATAAACTTCACATCTCTGGAAACAAGCACTCTTCTTGTTTCAGGATTGTAGAACTTGTATCCTTTTTGTGTAGATGAGTATCCAACGAACATGCACTTCATGCTCTTTGCTTCCAGCTTGTTCCTTTGCTCTCCTGGTACCAACACAAAACAGGTGCATCCAAACACTCTGAGGTGATGAAGAGATGGTCTGGTTTTGTTCAGCACTTCATAAGGTGAGATGTCCTTCAGCACCTTGGTAGGGATCCGGTTGATTAGATAGCATGCTGTCACAACAGCATCACTCCATAATTTCTTAGGAACATTAGCATGAAACATCATTAATCTAGCCACCTCCATTAGATGCCTATTCTTTCTCTCAGCCACACCATTTTGCTGAGGAGTGTAAGGGCAACTTGTTTGGTGAACTATGCCATGTTTTGCCAGATGGTTTTTGAATGCATGGCTGGTATAATCTCCTCCATTGTCTGACCTCAATATCTTCACATTAGCCTTAAAGTGGTTAGTGACATAAGATTGAAAGTTCATAAATGCATCTAACACATGATCCTTAGATGGAAGCAATGTGATCCAAGTATACTTAGATTTTTCATCTATAAAGGTGACAAAGTACTTGTGATTATCCATAGACAGACATGGAGAGGTCCAGACATGGTGTGTGATGTTTGTTCTCTATGAACTAGAGCACACACACCATCTAGGTCAGGAAGTTTATCTTCCCTTAGAACATGCTTGATCAACTGGTTGTAGGATGGGCTTAGATTCAGGAGAAGACTAAAGACCTTGTCTTGTTCATATCTTTCTCTTATGACATCTGGATCAACTGAGAATGGCCTCAGTGTATCTAGTTCTGCCCACAAGCTTCTAAACTTGCCAAAATACTGATTAAACTCCAATTCCTCCTGGCTGAAGTTGTTGATAATCCTCTTGACTTCAAACACTCTGCTCAGATTGGAGAGATTCCCATAAACAATTTTAAGGCTCTCCCATAGATCATTGGCTGTTTTACAGTGTGAATAAGCCTCCAATATTGAATCTGAGAGAGAGCTGTGAATGATCTCAAGTGCTAGCTGGTCTTCTTGAACCCACTTGTCTTCATTCTTCAGGCCACTCGCCTGAATCTCCTCTTGAGCCATCCTCTTTGAAGCTGCAGCCTTTATGATGTGGCTGTCCCAAAGTCCATGACTTCCCAAGGTAACTCTGGCCACTCTTGACCATAGCAGGTAGTTAGGACCCTCAAGGGTTACTGGAATTAGGCTTCTTATCTTCATTTACATGGCTGATTTTCTTTTATCCAGTGGACAAAGCTATGGACCAATGAATAAAGATGAAGAATCCAGAAATTTGAAGAACTAGATAGAATTTTCGAAAAAGTAAAAAAAGGATTAGGAGCTTAGATTAAGAAAGAGTTTATGGAAGAAGGAGAGAGTATCATGAAATTATACAATAAAAAAATGAGAACCAGAATAGAGAAAACAAAGTAAAAACAGAGTAAGAGAAACAGAGTAAAGATGAAACAGAGTTTGATTTGCGGAAGTTGAGTAAGAAAGAGGTCTCAAGAGCTTAGGAGCTCTGAGACCATGTTAGAATTGAGAATGTAACTGAGTAATATGTGAGAATCATAGATTTGGGAAGAGATTATTGAGAATGAAGTGTTAGAATGAGAGATTTAAGTAAGAGTTTGTTTCTGGAGAATGAAGAACATGATGAACTAGAGAGAGGAAGAGAGATTTCGAAAATGAAGAGAGAGAGGAGAATAATTCCCTTACTTGCATTCAGGTTCTGATTACAGCATTTATAGATACCTTAAAATGAATAAACAAAGGCTAAACAAAAAGAGACAAAGGGACAGGTTCAAGGAGTGAAAGTGACAGCTCCTTGTATTTGAATTGCTTAAGCCAACATGTGATTCTCCTCTTGGCAGCTTCCCCCAACGTCTCTCTTGTCCAGAAGCAGTCACAAGAGTTTCCTGAACACTTGTCCTTCACTCCTTGATCACTCATAACCCTTGCTTGCCTTGCACTTCACTTATGGCAGAGAATAGATCAAACTGTACAGCCTTGTACAGACCAGTCTTTCTTGATTCATTCTTTTGCCTTGTCTTCATCATTTCTCTTCATGTCAATAATCTTTATTTGATTCTTCATCTCAATACTCCCTGTAGAAACCTGTTAGAAAAAAAAAATGATCGTACCGCAGGCGATGGATGGTCAAAGAATTGATCGTGAGTGAACCATGGATCGAATAAGCTGCTGGACCATGGTCAGAAAAAGAGTTAGATTGATCAGAAGGATGTTTTGGAAGTATGATATTTTTGGAAGCAAGACGGTTTAGAAGCTCGACGTTTAAGGACCCGACATTTTCTTAAGAACGAAGTTTTCTACAAAACTTTGTATCTATCAGTAAAATATCATTTGGGAGATTATAATTTGGAAGCAGGACGGGAATTAAGCAGGACGGGAAGTAAGCACGACGGGATTGAAGCATGACGGGAAAACCAGAAGTTGGGGCGAAAACCCTAATTTCAGTATTATCGATTTTTCGAGGAAGCCGGAGGCTTGGGAAATATTTTCCGTCAAGGTCAGGATTCACTTGGATTTTATTAAAAATATTCATCTCATCAGAACGGGCATAGAAAAATATTCGGAATTGAGCGCGGGACGAAAATTCAGCGAAAGGGTCGAATTCAGTTGAATGGACCGAGAAGCCTAAGGTAGCCTTATCTATGAGATAAGAATGTGGTATAACCTGCCTGGCATGGTATGTGGCAAGGGAAGCAGGAGGTGTTGAAGCCCAGAAGAGCACAGCATGCTGATTGACACACAGAAGCACGAGGTGCCGCGTAACCTGCAATCTGAGCATGCTGAGCGACATGTGGGCGTTGTGGTGTCAATCTGGATGAGGCAAGGACGTGGAAGAGACATCTGGAGGGCTTGGTGTCATCTGGCTTGAAATCCTCATCATGCTGAGAGACATGTGGAGCACGAGGTGTCGCGACGCATGCGTCCGTAGCCATGCGAAGCGACAGGGCTGCCACATGGTTTGTTTCTGATTGGTTGCTTGTCCTTATAAATACCCACGACCCCAACTCCTTTTCAAACCATACAGCACACCTGAAAGACACTGAAAAACTTGAGTGAGAAACCATAGAAAGAAAGTTAGAGTTCTGATCATTTTCGATTCTTTTTTGGCAGTTTTAGAGAGATTTCGAGAAAGTTACTCTTCTCGATTTGAGTCAGCATCTACAAAAGCTCTGCACGAATAAGATCAGTTCAGACGTGGGTCTACTTGTGAAGGTCAAGAAGAAAGGGTTCGGATCGCAGAAGACAGGTTCGGGGTCAAGGCCACGGTCGACCAAAAACAGTGAGTTGTAATCAATTGTTTGCTGAGCTGTTTTCATGCAGGTTCCCATTACTTGGAAGTTGGATCATGGCAGGAGGCCAGGTCTAAACTGAGTAATGGTTTGATTAGTTGATAGTAATGGTTAGATTGATTGGGTTTATAGCATGCTTAGTTATTGCTTGAGAACCATAGTAGCTTGCTAATGGTTAGGTTGATTGGTTAGCGTTTCTGAATGCTTAGATGATATCGCTAGGTTGTGAATGGCTAGATATTCTGGAATTAGTCTTTATGCTTGATTCTAGAATATATTTGATTGTGTTTGGTTGTGGTGATTGCTTGAAACCTTGGTTATATTGACGGGTTTTGGTATTTGTTATGTATTAGCCGACAGCATTGTGTAACCCACATTGCTAGGGATGTATATGGGTGAGTTAGTGTTCCTTCAGACCTCGTACCCAGCGGGTTCAAGGAAACCCCTTATTCGCTGGATCGGGAAGACTCAGAGGAACGGGGTCATGGCCTATGGCTGAGTGATTACACGATGGTGTAATGTGGCAGTGACCCGAAGGACTGTGGGCTGTCGCGCGGTGACCCGAAAGACTGTGGGCCGCGGTCGGTTAAAAGTTCCTTCTTCCGGCCTTCGTGGTAGGGAGATAGGATATTACCGATAGTGAAAGAGGAAACTAACGTCACCGGGGCCCTAGTTATATATATATATATATATATATATATATATATATATATATATATATATATATATATATATATATATATTAAGGGATTTGATAAACCCTAGTTTATTTGGATACCGATTTTGAAAGACTATTACCGTATTGCTATTTTACTCGTATTATTTTATACTACCGGTTTCAGATTTTGGTTATATTATTGTGGCTATTACTTAATTATGCTATTAGGTGAACCTCTCGCTTTAGATTGTTTGGGGTGGGATAGCGAGGGGTTGTATTTGTTAGTTGGGGATTGTAACTCACTGAGTAATGCTAGATTACTCACCCCTCACTCGTTGTTGTTTTCAGGTGACCAGTAGTAAGCTTGTAGCGGTCGCGGGAAGCTAGGCTGGCTGGTGTAGATTTTTATCTTTTTGCTTGCGACGTTTTCAGACTATAGTATGTATCTTTTACTCGTTGGCATGCCACTACGCTTATAATATTTTGTCTTGTGAACCGAATTCGATATAAGATAAATAAATCGATGTTTTGTGTAAATGCCTTGTTGTATCTGATATTAGCTTGTCCAAGCTAACACAACGCCAGATTGGAGTACGGGTTGAGAAGCCTTAGGCTTTAATCTGACGGGACGTGTTAGCAGGCGAACTGGCCAAGTCACGAATTGCACTCTTTGTGACCAGGCTGGAACGCCTCTAACCCGTCATGTAGCACTTCCGAACCTTGGTAGAAAGTCAGCCGTCGGTCATGTTCTTGTTTGATTGTTGGCCGGGGGTTCGACCTATGCCTAGAACGGTTCGGGGGTGTTACAAGAGGTGGTATCAGAGCATGGTTTCGTCCATGCGTGACACAAGTGCTTTCAATGTTTTATTGAGTCAAAAGAGTCGCAAAAAGATGTTTTAGGAAACCAGCCGCTTCCCGCATTAGGTTTAAATAGGAATAGGACTTACCCTTTTATGTGCGTGCAGATGGCTAATCGCGGGATAGGCGATGATGGACGAGATCGGATTTGGGGAGAGGGTAGGGTTCCAGCAGGGAGAGGATTGGGTTACAGATCAGATCAAGAGGATGGAAATGACGTTAGTAAGATGTTTGGACACAACATGAGCCCTCTGCAGAGAACAAGATCTTTTCCGGTGTATGGCAACATGACCAGAGAAACAAGAGAAGACAGTTTGGCGAGCGTTAGTCCAAGTCGTAATTGGGAGCAAAGACATCAGTATGATCAATCTGCTCAATCAAACCTGAGACCAGATCAGAACCGTGCCACAGAAAGACCACAAGATCAAGGAGCAGAAAACACCTTGAAGCTTTTGCACGACGTGATGACCCAAGCACTTAGTAACCGAAGCACACATACTGATACCCCTGAAGTTTCCAAGCTGTTATCTACCATGAAGAACATCGGATCTTACAGATACAAGGCAGGATCAGATCTTATTGAAGCTCTCAAATGGATTACTATGATGGAGAAGAATTTTGAAGCCATTGAGTGCCCAAAAGAATATATGAAGAAGATTGCAGTGTACTACCTTGAAGGAGACGCAACCGGATGGTGGGACAGCATAGAGAGGCAGCATGGACATACCATCACATCATGGGAATCTTTCAAGGGAGAGTTTGAAAGGAAGTACTTTCCTCCTGAAGCAAAGCACCGGCTGGAGCGTCAGTTTATGAACCTAGTTCAAGGAGATAGGCCAGTGAGGAGTTATGATTCTGAGTTCACAAGGTTGAGACAACATGTTTTTGATGGACGTGAAGATGAAGGAACGATGATCTGTAACTTTATGTACGGATTAAAGCCGGAGCTTGGAAGCCGTTTAGCTGGAAGCAACTTTAACAGCTTATCCGAACTGGTGGAGAAGGCTGTTAATGTTGAGACTGTAGTAGAGACAGAAAGGATGGTTACACAATATTCTGGGAGACACCCCGAGTTCAACCAAGGAGAAAGGTCAAATTACAACAAGGTTTCAAGGTTTAATAAGGGCAAAGGGCGAGGAGGCCAAAGCAAATATCACGGTAACTATGGGGTCTGTTACATATGTGGTCAGCCGGGACACATTTCCAAATTCTGTCCCAACAATCAGCGGAACAACCAACAAGGTAACCAGCAGGGTTATTCACAGAGAAGGATCGAGGATGTCACTTGTTTCTCTTGCGGAAAGAAGGGCCATTATGCTTCGTCATGTCCAAACAAGTCAATCCCTGCGACCCCTCTCGCAATCCGAGCTCCTCCTAGCCGTCCAGCAATTGAGCCAGCACCAAAGAAGCAAAACCTAGGAGGTAGGGTTTATGCCTTAGGCATAGAAAACCCTGACAATGCAGGACCTTCCCACGGTCCCATTACAGGTATAGTGGGTATTTAACCTTCTTTTTTTTAGTGTATGGAATTTTGGTTACTGGAATTAGTTAGGATTCTGGTTATATTGCTTGATCGTTAGGTTGTGCGCTTAGAAATATTTTGATTGTGATTGAGATATTGTTGATTGAGTTACTGTGGCAGGAACCATACATGTTACTGGTAAACCCACTCATGGATTGTTCGACTCGGGGGCAACACATAGCTTTGTGACCCCTGAAGTAGCTGCCCAGTTTTGGGATTGTTTTGTGGTTGACAGGGTAAACGTGGCAGTCTTGACCCCTGCAAACCGAACCCTTCAAGCAGATCAGTATATCAAGAATGTTCCACTTGTTATTCAGGAGAAAGAGTTTGTGGGAGATTTGTTAGTCGTGCCTTTGGAAGGGTACGAAGTCATCCTTGGAATGGACTGGTTATCGAAATACGGAGTTCAGATTGATTGTGGAAAGGGAAGATTGTTGTTTGGCAGAGGCAAACTTCCAGAGATGGTATACTATGGAATCAGTCCTAGTATGACCGTGTCACTGATAGCAGCGTTGAGAGTCCAAGATTTGTTTCAAGACGGGGAAGTGTATTTGGTGACTTTATCGGTTAGTGGAGGAGCCACTGACAATGAGGTTAAGGTTGATGACATAGAAGTGGTCCAGGAGTTTGAGGATATATTTATACCGCTAAAGGAATTACCTCCACCTCGGAGTAATCCCTTTACCATTACCTTGGAGCCTGAAGCAAAACCTATAGCTAAGGCACCGTATCGGATGGCACCAGCAGAGTTAGCTGAGCTAAAGAAACAATTGGAAGATTTATTGGAGAAGGGATTCATCCGATCAAGTTCCTCACCTTGGGAAGCTCCTGTTCTATTTGTGAAAAAGAAGGACGGAAGCATGAGGTTGTGTATCGATTATCGCGGTATCAACAACATCACCATAAAAGACAAGTATCCTCTTCCGAGGATAGACGAGCTGTTGGATCAACTCAAAGGAGCAAGTTGGTTTTCAAAGATTGATTTTCGCATCAGGGTACCATCAAATTCCAATTGCCGAGTCAGATACTGTGAAGGCGGCATTTCAGACGAGGTATGGGCAGTACGAGTTCGTGGTTATGCCCTTTGGTCTCACAAACGCCCCTGCAGCTTTCATGCGATTGATGAATGAAGTGTTTCATGACTACCTCGACAAATTTGTGATCATCTTCATTGACGACATCCTGGTGTACTCGAGAAGTGAGGAGGAGCACAAAGAGCATCTGAGACTAGTTATGGAGAGGTTACGAGACCAGAAGCTATTTGCCAAGTTCAACAAGTGTTTATTTTGGAAGAGGGAGATTGGATTTCTAGGTCATATAATATCAGGAGAGGGCGTGGCTCCTGATCCAGAAAAGGTCCAAGCCATACGAGAATGGCCTAGACCCACCACAGTAACAGAAGTGAAGAGTTTTCTCGGACTCGCGGGCTATTATCGGAAGTTTGTTAAGGACTTTTCCTCCATTGCAAAGCCCTTAACTAAACTGACAGGTAAAGGAATACCTTACCTTTGGGTGGAAGCAACAGAGAATGCATTCAAGACATTGAAGGAAGCTCTCACCACCGCACCAGTGTTAGCTTTGCCCGAGCAAGGAAAACCTTACACGGTTTACACGGATGCTTCACGAGTTGGGTTAGGTTGTGTTCTTATGCAAGATGGGAGAGTCATTGCGTATGCCTCGCGACAACTACGAAAGCATGAAGATAACTACAGTACACACGACTTGGAGTTAGCGGCAGTTGTGTTTGTTTTATGAATTTGGAGATCATACTTATACGGGGAAGAAGTGGAGGTATACACAGACCATCAAAGTCTTAAATACCTCTTCACTCAGCCAGATCTTAACCTGCGCCAGCGTAGATGGATGGAGTTTGTAGCTGACTACGACCTAAAGATTCGTTACCATCCTGGTAAAGAAAATGTTGTTGCGGATGCCTTAAGTCGAAGGAAAAAGGATGCAGATTTAGAGAAGGAAGTGGATCTGTTGAATGAAGAGTTGAAGAAAGTGAAGTTGGTCGTTTAGGAAGGACAGATAAGTGAACCATTGGGAGTACAAGCAGTGAATCAAGCCAGCTTGATTCAGAAGATTAGAGAGGAGCAGCTTAAAGACGAGAAGCTACGGAAGATTGCTGAAGAACTCAGAGGGCAAGCCGAACCAAATAGTGCTGGTTACTACTTGGCGGATGATGGAACCTTGCTTATTAATGGGAGGATCACGGTCCCTAAAGGACAAGGGATGAGAGATGAGTTACTAAGGTTCGCACACCATTATTTACTTAGTATCCATCCTGGAAGTTCGAAGATGTACCGAGACGTGAGAAGATACTATCATTGGCCGGGCATGAAGAGATCAGTAGCGCAATGGGTTGCACAGTGTGCAACATGTCAGCAAGTCAAAGTCGAACACCAAGTTCCAGGAGGACTGTTGCAGAGTCTTCCGGTACCTCAGTGGAAATGGGATCGATTTCCATGGATTTCATCACCGGTTTACCCACTGCTCCAAGTAGATCGAACAATTCAATCTGGGTGATTGTGGATAGGTTAACAAAGGCCACACACTTGTTATCTATGCGGGACACGGATAAAGTTGAAGTATTGGCCGAGGTGTACATCAACAAAATTGTGAAGTTACATGGAGTACCTTCAGACATCGTTTCAGATCGTGACCCTAGGTTCACCGCAGCATTTTGGGAAGCCCTACAGGAAGCCTTGGGGACGAAATTGTTTAGAAGCACGGCGTTTAATACAGAAACAGATGGCCAAATGAAGAGAACTATCCGGACAATCGAGGACATGCTTCAGATGTGTATTCTCGATTGGGCAGGAAGTTGGGAGAAGCATTTACCGTTGGTTGAGTTCTCATACAACTACAGTCATCATGCGAGCATAGGGATGTCACCTTATGAAGCTTTGTATGGAAGGCCATGCAAGACACCTTTTTGTTGGACGGAAGTGGGAGAAAGAAGAATGTTTGGATCGCCTATTGTTCAAGAGACTACGATAAAGCTGGAGACGATTCAGACCAACATGAAAAAGGTTCAGGACCGTCAGAAAAAGTACGCAGACCAATCAAGAAGAGAGGTAGCATTTGAGATAGGAGATTGGGTCTATTTGAAGGTTACAGCACAGAAAGGGAAGGACAGATTTGGCAAGGTTGGAAAACTCGCGGTCAAGTTCATTGGTCCGTACAAGATCATCTGGAGAGTTGGTTAGGTAGCTTACCGTTTGGATCTTCCTGAAGATATGCATTTACATCCGGTGTTCCATGTTTCCATGCTTCGGAGACATATACGATATCCAAGTGCTGTAGAGCCCGAGAGAATTGAGGAGCTAAGGTCAGATCTTACATATCCAGAAGGACCAATCCGATTGGGAGAAAGGCGTATTCGAAAACTGAAGAATCGTGAGATTGCTCAAGTACAAGTTTTCTGGGGAAGACAAAACAGGATTCATGTCACTTGGGAGGATGAAGAGAGATTTAAAGCCAATCACCCTGAGTTTTTCCGAGAGGATGTTGTGATGGAAGAAGGAGGCCCTCAGAAGCTTAGAATTCGAGGACGAATTCTGTTAAGGGGGGGGGGGAGAATGTTGAAACCCGTTAGAAAAAAAAATGATCGTACCGCGGGCGATGGATGGTCGAAGAATTGATCGTGAGTGAACCATGGATCAAATAAGCTGCTGGACCATGGTCAGAAAAAGAGTTAGATTGATCATAAGGATGTTTTGGAAGTATGATATTTTTGGAAGCAAGACGGTTTAGAAGCTCGACGTTTCAGAACCCGACGTTTTCTTAAGAACGAAGTTTTCTACAAAACTTTGTATCTATCAGTAAAATATAATTTGGGAGACATTATAAGTTGGAATCAGGACGGGAATTAAGCAGGACGGGAAGTAAGCACGACGGGATCGAAGCATGACGGGAAAACCAGAAGTTAGGGCGAAAACCCTAATTTCGGTATTATCGATTTTTCGAGGAAGCCGGAGGCTTGGGAAATATTTTCCGTCAAGGTCAGGATTCACTTGGATTTTATTAAAAATATTCATCTCATCAGAACGGGCGTAGAAAAATATTCGGAATTGAGCGCGGGACAAAAATTCACTGAAAGGGTCGAAATCAGTCGAATGGACCGAGAAGCTTAAGGTACCCTTATCTATGAGATAAGAATGTGGTATAACCTGAATGTTATGGTATATGGCAAGGGAAGCAGGAGGTGTTGAAGCCCAGGAGAGCACAGCATTCTGATTGACACACAGAAGCACGAAGTGCCGCGTAACCTGCAATCCGAGCATGCTGAGCGACATGTGGGCGTTGTGGTATCAATCTGGATGATACCAGGACGTGGAAGAGACATCTAGAGGGCTTGGTATCATCTGGCATGAAATCCTCATCATGCTGAGAGACATGTGGAGCACGAGGTGCCGCGACGCATGCGTCCGGAGCCATGCGAAGCGACACACGGGCTGCCACATGGTTTGTTTCTGATTGGTTGCTTGTCCTTATAAATACCCACGACCCCCACTCCTTTTCAAACCATCCAGCACACCTGAAAGACACTGAAAAACTTGAGAGAGAAACCAGAGAAAGAAAGTTAGAGTTCCGATCATTTTCGAGTCTTTTTCGGGAGTTTTAGAGAGATTTCGAGAACAGTTACTCTGCTCGATTTGAGTCAGCATCTACAGAATCTCTGCACGAATAAGATCATTCCAGACGTGGGTCTACTTGTGAAGGTCAAGAAGAAAGGGTTCGGATCGCAGAAGACGGGTTCGGAGTCAAGGCCACGGTCGACCAAAAACAGTGAGTTATAATCAATTGTTTGCTGAGCTGTTTTCATGCAGGTTCCCATTACTTGGAAGTTGGACCATGGCAGGAGGCCAGGTCTAAACTGAGTAATGGTTTGATTATTTGATAGTAATGGTTAGATTGATTGAGTTGATAGCATGCTTAGTTATTGCTTGAGAACCATAGTAGCATGCTAATGGTTAGGTTGATTGGTTAACGATTTCTGAATGCTTATATGATATGCTAGTTTGTGAATGCCTAGATATTCTGGAATTAGTCTCTATGCTTGATTCTAGAATATATTTGATTGTGTTTGGTTGTGGTGATTGCTTGAAACCTTGGTTATATTACCGAGTTTTGGTATTTGTTATATATTACCCGACAGCATTGTGTAAACCACATTGCTAGGCATGTATAGGGGTGAGTTAGTGTTCCTTCAGACCTCGTACCCAGCGGGTTCAAGGAAACCCCTTATTCTCTGGATCGGGAAGACTCAGAGGAATGGGGTCATGGCCTATGGCTGAGTGATTACACGACGGTTTAATGTGGCAGTGAACCGAAGGACTGTGGGCTGTCGCGCGGTGACCCGAAAGACTTTGGGCCGCGGTTGGTTGAAAGTTCCTTCTTCCGGCCTTCGTTGTAGGGAGATAGGATATTGCCGATAGTGAAGGAGGAATCTAACGTCACCGGGGCCCGAGTTATATATATATATATATATTATTAAGGGATTTGGTAAGCCCTAGTTTATTTGGATACTGATTTTCAAAGACTATTACCATATTTCTATTTTACTCGTATTATTTTATACTACGGGTTTCAGATTTTGGTTATATTATTGCGGCTATTACTTAATTATGCTATTAGGTGAACCTCTCGCTTTAGATTGTTTGGGGTGGGATAGCGAGGGGTTGTATTTGTTAGTTGGGGATTTTAACTCACTGAGTAATGCTAGATTACTCACCCCTCACTCGTTGTTGTTTTCAGGTGACCAGTAAGTAAGCTTGTAGCGGTCGCGGGAAGCTAGGCTGGCTGGTGTAGATTTTTATCTTTTTGCTTGCGATGTTTTCAGACTATAGTATGTATCTTTTACTCGTTGGCATGCCACTACGCTTATAATATTTTGTGTGTTGTGAACCGAATATGATATAAGATAAATAAATTGATGTTTTGTGTAAATGCCTTGTCGTATCTTATATTAGCTTGTCCAAGCTAACACAACGCCAGATTGGAGTACGGGTTGAGAAGACTTAGGCTTTAATCTGACGGGACGTGTTAGCGGGCGAACTGGCCAAGTCACGAATTGCACTCTTTGTGACCAGGCTGGAACGCCTCTAACCCGTCATGTAGCGCTTCCGAACCTTGGTAGAAAGTCAGCCGTCAGTCATGTTCTTGTTTGATTATTGGCCGGGGGTTCGACATATGCCTAGCATGGTTCGGGGGTGTTACACTCCCCCTCAAGCTTGACCTTAGGAACTAGTCAAGCTTGGAAACATGAAGAACATCCCTCATTAAAACCTTATTGTGCAAAACCCAGTGGGACAAAAACACACAAAATAAAAAGAGTAGAGGTCTCCATGTTAGGAGAGTCAGTGAGAGGTGAGGTCTATGAGTCCCAACTTAGAGCGGATGAACTCACAAACCTTGGTGCTTGCTGCTTTGGTGAAGATATCAGCAAGTTGATCCTCACTCCTTATGTAGCAAGGTAAGATGAATTGTTTCTCTACAGCTTGTCTGACTTTGTGGCAGTCTACTTCAATGTGCTTGGTTCTTGCATGGAAGACTGAGTTGCTGGCAATATGGATGGCAGCTTGATTGTCACAATGCATTGTGATTGGTGAGCTTTCTCATTGCTCTATGATCTGCTTCAGCACTAGAGCATGACACAACCTTTTGCTTCTTGCTCTTCCAAGTTATCAAATTACCTCCAATGAATGTACAATAGCCTGTTGTTGATCTCCTATCAACTCTGTCTCCTGCCCAATCAGCATCACAATAACCAACAATTTATGTGCTTCCATTGCAAGCCATCCATACACCTTGACCAGGAGACTCTCCACTGAATAATGGTTCCAAATCAAGCTTCTTGCATAGTAATTCATCCATGTTTGATTAGAAGTTTGAAGAACTTCCATATGTCCAAACAAGTTAAACATGGATATCCTGATTAGAAAGTGGAATAACTTATTCAACATAACTCCTATGTGATTTATTCGACTTCATGAAAGACTCTCCACTGATTAATGGTTCCAAATCAAGCTTCTTACATAGTGATTCATCCTAGTTTGATTAGAATCTTGAAGAACTTGCCATATGTCCAAACAGGCTAAACATGGATATCCTGTTTAAAAAGTGGAATAACTTCGAAAACATAACTCCTTTGGGATTTATTCAACTTCATGGAGACTCTCCACTGAATAATGGTTCCAAATCAAGCTTCTTACATAGTAATTCATCCTCGTTTGATTAGAAGCTTGAAGAACTTGCCATATGTCCAAACAGGCTAAATATGGATATCCTGATTAGAAAGTGGAATAACTTCTTAAACACAACTCTTTTGGGATTTATTCAACTTCATGGATACTCTCCACTGAATGATGGTTCCAAATCAAGTTTCTTGCATAGTAATTCATCCTGGTTTGATTAGAAGTTTGAAGAACTTGCCATATGTCCAAAAAACTAAAGATGGATATCCTCATTAGAAAGTGGAATAACTTCTAAAACATAACTCCTTTGGGATTTATTAAACTTCATGGAGACCGTCCACTGAATAATGGTTTCAAATCAAGCTTCTTACATAGTGATTCTTCATGGTTTGATTAGAAGTTTGAAGAACTTGCCATATGTCAAAAAGCTAAATATGGATATCCTGATTAGTAAGTGGAATAAAATTTTCAACATAACTCCTATGAGATTTATTCAACTTCATGGATACTCTCCACTGAATAATGGTTCCAAATCAATCTTCTTGCATAGTAATTCATCCATGTTTGATTAGAAGTTTGAAGAACTTGTCATATGTCCAAACAAGCTAAACATGGATATCCTGATTAGAAAGTGGAATAACTTATTCAACATAACTCCTATGTGATTTATTCGACTTCATGAAATAATCTGCATTGATTAATGGTGTCAAATAAAGCTTTTTACATAGTGATTCATCCTGGTTTGATTAGAAGTTTGAAGAACTTGCCATATGTCCAAAAAAGCTAAAGATGGATATCCTGATTAGAAAGTGGAATAACTTCTAAAACATAACTCCTTTAGGATTTATTAAACTTCATGGAGATCGTCCACTGAATAATGGTTTCAAATCAAGCTTCTTACATAGTGATTCTTCATGGTTTGATTAGAAGTTTGACGAACTTGCCATATGTCCAAAAAAGCTAAATATGGATATCCTGATTAGAAAGTGGAATAACTTCTAAAACATAACTTCTTTGGGATTTATTAAACTTCATGGAGACCCTCTACTGAATAATGGTTCCAAATCAACCTTCTTACATAGTGATTCATCCTGGTTTGATTAGAAGCTTGAAGAACTTGCCATATGTCCAAACAGGCTAAACATGGATATCCTGATTAGAAAGTGGAATAACTTATTCAACATAACTCCTATGTGATTTATTTGACTTCATGAAAGACTCTCCACTGATTAATGGTGCCAAATTAAACTTTTTACATAGTGATTCATCCTGATTTGATTAGAAGTTTGAAGAACTTTTCATATGTCCAAAAAAGCTAAATATGGATATCCTGATTAGAAAGTGGAATAACTTCTAAAACATAACTCCTTTGGGATTTATTAAAATTCATGGAGACCCTCACTGAATAATGGTTCCAAATCAACCTTCTTACATAGTGATTCATCCTGGTTTGATTAGAAGCTTGAAGAACTTGCCATATGTCCAAATAGGCTAAACATGGATATCCTGACTAGAAAGTGGTATAACTTCCAAAACACAACTCCTTTGGGATTTATTCAACTTCATGGAGACTCTCCACTGAATAATGGTTCCAAATCAAGCTTCTTACATAGTGATTCATCCTGGTTTGATTAGAAGCTTGAAGAACTTGCCATATGTCCAAACATGCTAAACATGGATATCCTGATTAGAAAGTGGAATAACCTCTAAAACGTAACTCCTTTGGGATTTATTAAACTTCATGGAGACCCTACACTGAATAATTGTTCCAAATCAAGCTTCTTACATAGTGATTCATCCTGGTTTGATTAGAAGCTTGAAGAACTTGTCATATGTCCAAACAGGCTAAACATGGATATCATGATTAGAAAGTGGAATAACTTCTTAAACATAACTCATTCGGGATTTATTCAACTTCATAGATACTCTCCACTGAATAATGGTTCCAAATTAAGCTTCTTTCATAGTGATTCATCCTGGTTTGATTAGAAGCTTCAAGAACTTGCCATATGTCCAAACATGCTAAACATGGATATCTTGATTAGAAAGTGGAATAACTTCTTAAACTCCTTTGGGATTTATTCAACTTCATGGATACTCTCCACTGAATAATGGTTCCAAATCAAGCTTCTTACATAGTGATTCATCCTGGTTTGATTAGAAGTTTGAAGAACTTGCCATATGTCCAAAAAAACTAAATATGGATATCCTGATTAGAAAGTGGAATAACTTCTAAAACATAACTCCTTTGGGATTTATTAAACTTCATGGAGACCCTCCACTGAATAATGGTTCCAAATCAACCTTCTTACATAGTGATTCATCCTGGTTTGATTAGAAGATTGAAGAACTTGCCATATGTCCAAACAGGCTGAATAATGGTTCCAAATCAACCTTCTTACATTAGTCTTTATGCTTGATTATAGAATATATTTGATTGTGTTTGGTTGTGGTGATTGCTTGAAACCTTGGTTATATTACCGGGTTTTGGTATTTGTTATATATTAGCCGACAGCATTGTGTAACCCACATTGCTAGCTAGGCATGTATAGGGGTGAGTTAGTGTTCCTTCAGACCTCGTACCCAGCGGGTTCAAGGAAACCCCTTATTCTCTGGATCGGGAAGACTCAGAGGAATGGGGTCATGGCCTATGGCTGAGTGATTACACGACGGTGTAATGTGGCAGTAAACCGAAGGACTGTGGGCTGTCGCGCGGTGACCCGAAAGACTTTGGGCCGCGGTTAGTTGAAAGTTCCTTCTTCCGGCCTTTGTAGTAGGGAGATAGGATATTGCCGATAGTGAAGGAGGAACCTAACGTCACCGGGGCCCGAGTTATATATATATATATTATTAAGGGATTTGGTAAACCCTAGTTTATTTGGATACCGATTTTCAAAGACTATTACCATATTTCTATTTTACTCGTATTATTTTATACTACGGGTTTCAGATTTTGGTTATATTATTGCGGATATTACTTAATTATGCTATTAGGTGAACCTCTCGCTTTAGATTGTTTGGGGTGGGATAGCGAGGGGTTTTATTTGTTAGTTGGGGATTGTAACTCACTGAGTAATGCTAGATTACTCACCCCTCATTCATTGTTGTTTTCAGGTGACCAGTAGTAAGCTTGTAGCGGTCGCGGGAAGCTAGGCTGGCTGGTGTAGATTTTTATCTTTTTGCTTGCGACGTTTTCAGACTATAGTATGTATCTTTTACTCGTTGGCATGCCACTACGCTTATAATATTTTGTGTGTTGTGAATCGAATATGATATAAGAGAAATAAATCGATGTTTTTTGTAAGTGCCTTGTTGTATCTGATATTAGCTTGTCCAAGCTAACACAACGCCAGATTGGAATACAGGTTGAGAAGACTTAGGCTTTAATCTGACGGGACGTGTTAGCGGGCGAACTGGCCAAGTCACGAATTGCACTCTTTGTGACCAGGCTGGAAAGCCTCTAACCCGTCATGTAGCGCTTCCGAACCTTGGTAGAAAGTCAGCCGTCGGTCATGTTCTTGTTTGATTGTTGGCCGGGGGTTCGACCTATGCCTAGCATGGTTCGGGGGTGTTAAACTCTCTCTCAAGCTTGACCTTAGGAACTAGTCAAGCTTGGAAACATGAAGAACATCCCTCATTAAAACCTTATTGTGCAAAACCCAGTGGGACAAAAACACACAAAATAAAAAGAGTAGAGGTCTCCATGTTGGGAGAGTCCGTGAGAGGTGAGGTCTATGAGTCCCAAATTAGAGTGGATGAACTCACAAACCTTGGTGCTTGCTGCTTTGGTGAAGATATCAGCAAGTTGATCCTCACTCCTTATGTAGCAAGGTAAGATGATTTGTTTCTCTACAGCTTGTCTGACTTTGTGGCAGTCTACTTGAATGTGCTTGGTTCTTGCATGGAAGACTGAGTTGCTGGCAATATGGATGGCAGCTTGATTGTCACAATGCATTGTGATTGGTGTTGTAGTCTCAATACCCAAATCTCCAAGTAACCCTTTTATCCATATGAATTCGATGGTGAGCTTTCTCATTGCTTTATATTCTGCTTCAGCACTAGAGCATGACACAACCTTTTGCTTCTTGCTCTTCCAAGTTACCAAATTACCTCCAATGAATGTACAATAGCCTGTTGTTGATCTCCTATCAACTCTGTCTTCTGCCCAATCAGCATCACAATAACCAACAATTTATGTGCTTCCATTGCAAGCCATCCATACACCTTGACCAGGACACTCTCCACTGAATAATGGTTCCAAATCAAGCTTCTTGCATAGTAATTCATCCATGTTTGATTAGAAGTTTAAGGAGCTTGCCATATGTCCAAACAAGTTAAACATGGATATCCTGATTAGAAAGTGGAATAACTTATTAAACATAACTCCTATGTGATTTATTCGACTTCATGAAAGACTCTCCACTGATTAATGGTTCCAAATCAAGCTTCTTACTTAGTGATTCATCCTGGTTTGATTAGAATCTTGAAGAACTTGCCATATGTCCAAACAGGCTAAACATGGATATCCTGTTTAAAAAGTGGAATAACTTCTAAAACATAACTCCTTTGGGATTTATTCAACTTCATGGAGACTCTCCGCTGAATAATGGTTCCAAATCAAGCTTCTTACATAGTAATTCATCCTAGTTTGATTAGAAGCTTGAAGAACTTGCCATATGTTCAAACAGGCTAAACATGGATATCCTGATTAGAAAGTGGAATAACTTCTAAAACATAACTCCTTTGGGATTTATTCCACTTCATGGAGACTCTCCACTGAGTAATGGTTCCAAATCAAGCTTCTTACATAGTGATTCATCCTGGTTTGATTAGAAGCTTGAAGAACTTGCCATATGTCCAAACAGGCTAAACATGGATATCCTGATTAGAAAGTGGAATAACTTCTAAAACATAACTCCTTTGGGATTTATTAAACTTCATGGAGACCCTACACTGAATAATGGTTTAAAATCAAGCTTTTTACATAGTGATTCATCCTAGTTTGTTTAGAAGTTAGAAGAAATTGCCATATGTCCAAACAGGCTAAACATAGATATCCTGATTAGAAAGTGGAATAACTTCTTAAACATAACTCATTTGGGATTTATTCAACTTCATGGATACTCTCCACTGAATAATGGTTCCAAATTAAGCTTCTTGCATAGTAATTCATCCTGGTTTGATTAGAATCTTGAAGAACTTGCCATATGTCCAAACAGGTTAAGCATGGATATCCTGATTAGAAAGTGGAATTACTTATTAAACATAACTCATATGTGATTTATTCGACTTCATGAAAAAATCTCCATTGATTAATGGTGTCAAATAAATCTTTTTACATAGTGATTCATCCTCGTTTGATTAGAAGTTTGAAGAACTTGCCATATGCCCAAAAAAGCTAAATATGGATATCCTGATTAGAAAGTGGAATAACTTCTAAAACATAACTCCTTTGGGATTTATTAAACTTCATGGAGACCCTCCACTGAATAATGGTTCGAAATCAACCTTCTTACATAGTGATTCATCTTGGTTTGATTAGAAGCTTGAAGAACTTGCCATATGTCCAAACAGGCTAAACATGGATATCTTGATTAGAAAGTGGAATAACTTCTTAAACATAACTCTTTTGGGATTTATTCAACTTCATGGATACTCTACACTGAATAATGGTTCCAAATCAAGCTTCTTGCATAGTAATTCATCCCGTTTGATTAGAAGCGTGAAGAACTTGCCATATGTCCAAACATGCTAAACATGGATATCCTGATTAGAAAGTGGAATAACTTATTCAACATAACTCCTATGTGATTTATTCGACTTCATGAAAGAATCTATATTGATTAATGGTGTCAAATAAAGCTTTTTACATAGTGATTCATCCTGGTTTGATTAGAAGTTTGAAGAACTTGCCATATGTCAAAAAGCTAAATATGGATATCCTGATTAGTAAGTGGAATAAATTTTTAAACATAACTCCTAAGAGATTTATTCAACTTCATGGATACTCTCCACTGAATAATGGTTCCAAATCAATCTTCTTGCATAGTAATTACTCCATGTTTGATTAGAAGTTTGAAGAACTTGTCATATGTCCAAACAAGCTAAACATGAATATCCTGATTACAAAGTGGAATAACTTATTCAACATAACTCCTATGTGATTTATTCGACTTCATGAAAGACTCTCCACAGATTAATGGTTCCATATCAAGCTTCTTACATAGTGATTCATCCTGGTTTAATTAGAAGTTTAAAGAACTTGCCATATGTCCAAAAAACTAAATATGGATATCCTGATTAGAAAGTGGAATAACTTCTTAAACATAACTCCTTTGGGATTTATTAAACTTCATGGAGACCCTCACTGAATAATGGTTCCAAATCAACCTTCTTACATAGTGATTCATCCTGGTTTGATTAGAAGCTTGAAGAACTTGCCATATGTCCAAACAGGCTAAACATGGATCTCCTGACTAGAAAGTGGTATAACTTCTAAAACATTAATCCTTTGGGATTTATTCAACTTCATGGAGTCTCTCCACTGAATAATGGTTCCAAATCAAGATTCTTACATAGTAATTCATCCGGGTTTGATTAGAAGCTTGAAGAACTTGCCATATGTCCAAACAGGCTAAACGTGGATATCCTGAGTAGAAAGTGGAATAACTTCTAAAATATAACTCCTTTGGGATTTATTCAACTTCATGGAGACTCTCCACTGAATAATGGTTCTAAATCAAGCTTCTTACATAGTGATTCATCCTCGTTTGGTTAAAAGCTTGAAGAACTTGTCGTATGTCGAAACAGGCTAAACATGGATATCCTGATTAGAAAGTGGAATAACTTCTTAAACATAACTCCTTTGGGATTTATTCAACTTCATGAAAGAATCTCCATTGATTAATGGTTCCAAATAAAGCTTTTTACATAGTGATTCATCCTTGTTTTATTAGAAGCTTGAAGATCTTGCCATATGTCCAAATAGGCTAAACATGGATATCCTGATTAGAAAGTGGAATAACTTATTCAACATAAATCCTATGTGATTTATTCGACTTCATGAAAGACTCTCCACTGATTAATGGTGTCAAATCAAGCTTTTTACATAGTGATTCATCCTGGTTTGATTAGAAGTTTGACGAACTTTTCATATGTCCAAAAAAGCTACATATGGATATCCTGATTAGAAAGTGGAATAACTTCTAAAACATAACTGCTTTGGGATTTATTAAATTTCAGGGAGACACTCCACTGAATAATGGTTCCAAATCAAGCTTCTTACATAATGATTCATCCTGGTTTGATTAGAAGCTTGAAGAACTTGCCATATGTCCAAACATGCAAAAAATGGATATCCTGATTAGAAAGTGGAATAACTTCTTAAACATAACTCCTATGTGATTTATTCGACTTCATGAAAGAATCTCCATTGATTAATGGTGTCAAATCAAGCTTTTTACATAGTGATTCATCCTGGTTTGATAAGAAGTTTGAAGAACTTGCCATATGTCCAAAAAGCTAAATATGGATATTCTAATTAGAAAGTGGAATAACTTTTAAAACATAACTCCTTTGGGATTTATTAAACTTCATGGAGACCCTCCACTGAATAATGGTTCCAAATCAAGCTTCTTACATAGTTATTCATCCTGGTTTGATTAGAAGCTAGAAGAACTTGCCATATGTCCAAACAGGCTAAACATGGAAATCCTGATTAGAAAGTGGAACAACTTCTTAAACACAACTCCTTTGGGATTTATTCAACTTCATGGATACTCTCCACTGAATAATGGTTCCAAATCAAGATTCTTACATAGTGATTCATCCTGGTTTGATTAGCAGCTTGAAGAACTTGCCATATGTTCAAAAAAGCTAAATATGGATATCATGATTAGAAAGTGGAATAACTTCTAAAACATAACTCCTTTGGGATTTATTCAACTTCATGGAGACTCTTCACTGAATAATGGTTCCAAATCAAGCTTCTTACATAGTGATTCATCCTGGTTTGATTAGCAGTTTGAAGAACTTGCCATATGTGCAAAAAGCTAAATATGGATATCTTGATTAGAAAGTGGAATAACTTCTAAAACATAACTCCTTTGGGATTTATTAAACTTCATGGAGACCCTCCACTGAATAATGGTCCAAATCAAGCTTCTTACATAGTTAATCATCTTGGTTTGATTAGAAGCTTGAAGAACTTGCCATATGTCCAAACATGCTAAACATAGATATTATGATTAGAAAGTGGAATAACTTCTTAAACAAAACTCCTTTGGGATTTATTCAACTTCATGGATACTCTCCACTTAATAATGGTTCCAAATCAAGCTTCTTACATAGTGATTCATCATGGTTTGATTAGGAGCTTGAAGAACTTGTCATATGTCCAAAAAAGCTTAATATGGATATCCTGATTAAAAAGTGGAATAACTTCTAAAACATAACTGCTTTGGGATTTATTCAACTTCATGGAGACTCTCCACTGAATAAGGTTTCCAAATAAAGCTTCTTACATAGTGATTCATCCTGGTTTGATTAAAAGCTTGAAGAACTTGCCATATGTCCAAACAAGCTAAACATGGATATCCTGATTAGAAAGTGGAATAACTTCTTAAACATAACTCCTTTGGGATTTATTCAACTTCATGGATACTCTCCACTGAATAATGGTTCCAAATAAGGCTTCTTACATAGTTATTAATTCTGGTTTGATTAGAACCTTGAAGAACTTGCCATATGTCCAAACAGGCTAAACATGGATATCCTGATTAGAAAGTTGAATAACTTATTCAACATAACTCATATGTGATTTATTCGACTTCATGAAAGAATATACATTGATTAATGGTGTCAAATAAAGCTTTTTACATAGTGATTCATCCTGGTTTGATTAGAAGTTTGAAGAACTTGCCATATGTCCAAAAAAAGCTAAATATGGATATCCTGATTAGAAAGTGGAATAACTTCTAGAACATAACTCCTTTGGGATTTATTAAACTTCATGGAGACACTCCAATGAATAATGGTTCCAAATCAAGCTTCTTACATAGTGATTCATCCTGGTTTGATTAGAAGCTTGAAGAACTTGTGATATGTCCAAACAGGCTAAACATGGATTTCCTGATTAGAAAGTGGAATAACTTCTAAAACATAACTCCTTTGGGATTTATTCAACTTCATGGAGACTCTCCACTGAATAACGGTTCCAAATCAAGCTTCTTACATAGTGATTCATCCTCGTTTGGTTAAAAGCTTGAAGAACTTGTCGTATGTCCAAACAGGCTAAACATGGATATCCTGATTAGAAAGTGGAATAACTTCTTAAACATAACTCCTTTGGGATTTATTCAACTTCATGAAAGAATCTCCATTGATTAATGGTTCCAAATAAAGCTTTTTACATAGTGATTCATCCTTGTATTATTAGAAGCTTGAAGAACTTGCCATATGTCCAAATAGGCTAAACATGGATATCCTGATTAGAAAGTGGAATAACTTATTCAACATAAATCCTATGTTATTTATTCGACTTCATGAAAGACTCTCCACTGATTAATGGTGTCAAATCAAGATTTTTACATAGTGATTTATCCTGGTTTGATTAGAAGTTTGAAGAACTTTTCATATGTCCAAAAAAGCTAAATATGGATATCCTGATTAGAAAGTGGAATAACTTCTAAAACATAACTGCTTTGGGATTTATTAAATTTCAGGGAGACACTCCACTGAATAATGGTTCCAAATCAAGCTTCTTACATAATGATTCATCATGGTTTGATTAGAAGCTTGAAGAACTTGCCATATGTCCAAACAGGCTAAAAATGGATATCCGGATTAGAAAGTGGAATAACTTCTTAAACATAACTCCTTTAGGATTTATTCAACTTCATGGAGACTCTTCACTGAATAATGGTTCCAAATCAAGCTTCTTACATAGTGATTCATCTTGGTTTGATTAGCAGTTTGAAGAACTTGCCATATGTGCAAAAAGCTAAATATGGATATCCTGATTAGAAAGTGGAATAACTTCTAAAACATAACTCCTTTGGGATTTATTAAACTTCATGGAGACCCTCCACTGAATAATGGTCCAAATCAAGCTTCTTACATAGTTAATCATCTTGGTTTGATTAGAAGCTTGAAGAACTTGCCATATGTTCAAACATGCTAAACATAGATATTATGATTAGAAAGTGGAATAACTTCCTAAACACAACTCCTTTGGGATTTATTCAACTTCATGGATACTCTCCACTTAATAATGGTTCCAAATCAAGCTTCTTACATAGTGATTCATCATGGTTTGATTAGGAGCTTGAAGAACTTGTCATATGTCCAAAAAAGCTAAATATGGATATCCTGATTAAAAAGTGGAATAACTTCTAAATCTTCTAAAACATAACTGCTTTGGGATTTATTCAACTTCATGGAGACTCTCCACTGAATAAGGTTTCCAAATAAAGCTTCTTACATAGTGATTCATCCTGGTTTGATTAAAAGCTTGAAGAACTTGCCATATGTCCAAACAAGCTAAACATGGATATCCTGATTAGAAAGTGGAATAACTTCTTAAACATAACTCCTTTG
>MU106361.1:20781-56662 GCA_012274485.2 Sinapis alba | reverse complement strand
ATGAAGTTGAATAAATCTCATAGGAGTTAGGTTGAATAAGTTATTCCACTTTCTAATCAGGATATCCATGTTTAGCCTGTTTGGACATATGGCAAGTTCTTCAAGCTTCTAATCAAACCAGGATGAATCACTATGTAAGAAGATTGATTTGGAACCATTATTCAGTGTAGAGTATCCATGAAGTTGAATAAATCCCAAAGGAGTTATGTTTAAGAAGTTGTTCCACTTTCTAATCAGGATATCCATGTTTAGCCTGTTTGGACATATGGCAAGTTCTTCAAGCTTCTAATAAAACCAGGATGAATCACTATGCAAGAAGCTTGATTTGGAACCATTATTAAGTGGAGATTATCCATGAAGTTGAATAAATCCCAAAGGAGTTATGTTTAAGAAGTTATTCCACTTGCTAATCAGGATATTCATGTATAGCCTGTTTGGACATATGGCAAATTCTTGAAGCTTCTAAACAAACCAGGATGAATCACTATGCAAGAAGCTTGATTTGGAACCATTATTCAGTGGAGAGTATCCATGAAGTTGAATAAATCCCAAAGGAGTTATGTTTATGAAGTTATTCCACTTTCTAATCAGGAATATCCATGTTTAGCCTTTTTGGACATATGGCAAGTTCTTCAAGCTTCTAATCAAACCAGGATGAATCACTATGCAAGAATCTTGATTTGGAACCATTATTCAGTGGAGAGTATCCATGAAGTTGAATAAATCTCAAAGGAGTTATGTTTAAGAAGTTATTCCACTTTCTAATCAGGATATCCATGTTTAGCCTGTTTGGACATATGGCAAGTTCTTCAAGCTTCTAAACAAACCAGGATGAATCACTATGTAAGAAGCCTTATTTGGAACCATTATTCAGCGGAGAGTATCCATGAAGTTGAATAAATCCCAAAGGAGTTATGTTTAAGAAGTTATTCCACTTTCTAATCAGGATATCCATGTTTAGCAGGTTTTGACATATGGCAAGTTCTTCAAGCTTCTAATCAAACCAGAAAGAATAACTATGTAAGAAGCCTTATTTGGCACAATTAATAAGTGGAGATTCTTTCATGAAGTTGAATAAATTTCATAGGAGTTGTGTTGAGAAAGTTATTCCACTTTCTAATCTGGATATCCATGTTTAGCCTGTTTTGACATATGGCAAGTTCTTCAAGCTTCTTATCAAACCAGGATGAATCACTATGTAAGAAGC
The DNA here is from genome assembly GCA_012274485.2 of Sinapis alba. Taxonomy (NCBI): domain Eukaryota; kingdom Viridiplantae; phylum Streptophyta; class Magnoliopsida; order Brassicales; family Brassicaceae; genus Sinapis; species Sinapis alba. The sequence continues at coordinate 55,455 of MU106361.1, read as the reverse complement.
TTGATTTGGAACCATTATTCAGTGGAGAGTCTCCATGAAGTTGAATAAATCCCAAAGGATTTATGTTTAAGAAGTTATTCCACTTTCTAATCAGGATATCCATGTTTAGCCTGTTTGGACATATGGCAAGTTCTTCAAGCTTCTAATAAAACCAGGATGAATCACTATGCAAGAATCTTGATTTGGAACAATTATTCAGTGTAGATTATCCATGAAGTTGAATAAATCCCAAAGGAGTTATGTTTAAGAAGTTATTCCGTTTTCTAATCAGGATATCCATGTTTAGCCTGTTTGGACATATGACAAGTTCTTCAAGCTTCCAATCAAACCAGGTTGAATAACTATGTAAGAAGCCTTATTTGGAAACATTATTCAGTGGAGAGTATCCATGAATTTGAATATATCCCAAAGGAGTTATGTTTATGAAGTTATTCCACTTTCTAATCAGGATATCCATGTTTAGCATTTTTGGACATATGGCAAGTTCTTCAAGCTTCTAATCAAACTAGGTTGAATCACTATGTAAGAAGCTTGATTTGGAACCACTAATATGTGGAGTGTCTTTCATGAAGTTGAATAAATCTCATAGGAGTTATGTTGAATAAGTTATTCCACTTTCTAATCAGGATATCCATGTTTAGCCTGTTTGGACATATGACAAGTTCTTCAAGCTTCTAATCAAACCAGGATGAATCACTATGTAAGAAGATTGATTTTGGAACCATTATTCAGTGGAGAGTATCCATGAAGTTTAATAAATCCCAAATGAGTTATGTTTAAGAAGATATTCCACTTTCTAATCAGGATATCCATGTTTAGCTTGTTTGAACATATGGCACGTTCTTCAAGATTTTAATCAAACGAGGATGAATAACTATGTAAGAAGCTTGATTTGGAAACATTATTCAGTGGAGAGTCTCCATGAAGTTGAATAAATCCCAAAGGAGTTATGGTTTAGAAGTTATTCTACGTTCTAATTAGAATATCCATATTTAGCTTTTTTGGACATATTGCAAGTTCTTCAAGCTTCTAATAAAACCAGGATGAATCACTATGTAAGAAGCTTGATTTGGATCCATTATTCAGTGGAGAGTCTCCATGAAGTTGAATAAATCCCAAATGAGTTATGTTTTAGAAGTTATTCGACTTTTTAATCAAGATATCCATATTTAGCTTTTTTGGACATAGAGCAAGTTCTTCAAACTCCTAATCAAACCATGATTAATCACTATGTAAAAATATTGATTTGGAACCATTAATCAGTGGAGAGTCTTTTATGAAGTTGAATAAATCTCATAGGAGTTATGTTGAATAAGTTATTCCACTTTATAATCAGGATATCCATGTTTAGCCTGTTTGGACATATGGCAAATTCTTCAAGCTTCCAATAAAACCAGGATGAATCACTATGTAAAAAGCCTTATTTGGAACCATTATTCAGTGGACAGTATCCATGAAGTTGAATAAATCCCAAAGGAGTTATGTTTAAGAAATTATTCCACTTTTTAATCAAGATATCCATGTTTAGCCTTTTTTGACATATAGCAATTTCTTCCAGCTTCTAATAAAACCAGGATGAATCACTATGTAAGAAGCTTGATTTGGAACGATTATTCAGTAGAGAGTATCCATGAAGGTTAATAAATCCCCAAGGAGTTATGTTTAAGAAGTTATTCCGCTTTCTAAACAGGATATCCATGTTTAGCCTGTTTCGACATATGGCAAGTTTTAAACTTCTAATCAAACCAGGATGAATCACTATGTAAGAAGATTGATTTGTAACCATTATTCAGTGGAGAGTATCTATGAAGTTGAATAAATCCCAAAGGAGTTATGTTTAAGAAGTTATTTCACTTTCTAATCAGGATATCCATGTTTAGCATGTTTGGACATATGACAAGTTCTTCAAGCTTCTAATCAAACTAGGATGAATCACTATGTAAAAAGCTTTATTTGGAACCATTAATCAGTGGAGATTCTTTCATGAAGGTTAAAAAATCTCATAGGAGTTATGTTGAAGAAGTTATTCCACTTTCTAATAAGGATATTAGCATGTTTGGACATATGGCAAGTTCTTCATGCTTCTAAACAAACCAAGATGAATCACTATGTAAGAAGCTTGATTTGGAACCATTATTCAGTGGAGAGTATCCATGAAGGTTAATCAATCCCAAAGGAGTTATGTTTAAGAAGTTATTCCACTTTCTAATCAGGATATCCATGTTTAGCCTGTTTGGACATATGGCAAGTTCTTCAAGCGTCTAATAAACCCAGGATGAATCACTATGCAAGAAGCTTGATTTCGAACCATTATTCAGTGGAGAGTATCCATGAAGTTGAATAAATCCCAAAGGAGTTATGTTTAAGAAGTTATTCCACTTTCTAATCAGGATATCCATGTTTAGCCTGTTTGGACATATGGCAAGTTCTTGAAGCTTCTAAATAAACCAGGATGAATCACTATGTAAGAACTTGTCATATGTCCAAACATGCTAAACCGAGTCAAACCGAACCAACCGAACCGAAACCGATTCGAACCGAACCAAAGTTTATTTCAAATCATTCGGTTGAAGATTTTCCCAACCTGAATGGTTCAGTTCAGTTCGGTTTAAAACCGAACCGAACCGATAAACCGAAGTGTTTTTATAATTATTTAAATTAAAAATATTAGTAATATCAAGATATTAAAATCATAAGACAAATCCCACACAATTTCCTTTTTTCTTTTTATTTAGTTAATTTTTGTTTGATTGAGTTTTTATAAAGTTATAAACTATATTTGTGACTTTTTAAAGGTTTTTATTTTGATTTTATACTGAATTTAATTTACATACTTTTTATTATGACCAATGCGATTATTTCATAACAACCATACATTTATGTATTAAAACATGATTTCTCAAAAATAAATAAAAGAAGAGAAATCCGATTAAACCGAACCGAAATGTAAACCAAATGGAATACAAACCAAACCGAATATAAACCGAACCGAATATAAACTGAACCGAATATAAACCGATCCAAAACCGATCCAAACCGAACTAACTATGGTTTACTTCAACTGATAAAATTCTAAAACCGAATTAACTAAACCGAACCGAATCCGAACCGAACCGATGAAATAACCAAATTGCCCACCCCTATGAATCACTATGTAAGAAGCTTGATTTGGAACCATTATTCAGTGTAGAGTATCAATGAAGTTGAATAAATCCCAAAGGAGTTTTGTTTAAGAAGTTATTTCACTTTCTAATCAGAATATCCATGTTTAGTCTGTTTGGACATATGGCAAGTTCTTCAAGCTTCTAATCAAACCAGGATGAATCACTATGTAAGAAGATTTATTTGGAACCATTATTCAGTGTAGAGTATCCATGAAGCTTCTAATCAAACAAGAAATGCTTGGTTATTGATCAGATTAAGAACATGTTTTTCCTATATGACACTGGATTTCTAGTCTCTGTTTTGAGTATCCAGGAACAGCAGGATGAGTCTCAGAGGATTGCAAGGAACAATAGTAAATGCAAATCTTATAAGCATGAGATTTGGAGGTGGAAGTACTTGAGAAAAATGGATTCAAAACTCCAAGGAAGTTTCTGTCCAAAACCTTACTTTGATGATGCTTTCATGCTTATTTTCTTGATTATTTGTCTTGCTACTTACTTGTTTCTTTTTGATGTAGGAGATACAGATTTGAGGACAAATCTTTTTAAAGGAGGAGGGGATGATGCATCCCTGACTGAACCAGTTGTTGATTTGGATCTAGACGAGCTTGGTGGAGCTGACAATGCCCAAGGAGCTGGAAAGAAGCTGGAGCTAATTGTGAATGATGATATTGGCATGATGGATCAGGCTGGAAGGGAAGAAATTCAGCCCAACTCTTTTGTTGCATCAGATGACCCTTTTTCAGCCTAAAAAGAGATCAAATACACAAGTTAAGGATCCAATATGTCTTGCTGATGGGCAGCCACGAAAATCAAGTGAAGAAATCAACAAAAATAATTATTATTGAGTTTTCAAGACAATTTTAGTTTTAATTAAGTTTTTTCTCATTTTTCTACAATTTTAGGACTTTTTGATTTCCTTCTTCTCTACTTAAACTCTCTTTTGTTTCAGAAAATATTATTCACTCTTTTTATCAAAAACTCTCTCTAAATTTGTGAATCCTTTGTTCATCTTTAAACACTGATTGCTAGGAGTTCATTCTCTGCAAGAAAAACTTGTCTTTGATCACAAACAGAGTTCATTCTCTTGATCATAGACACATCTACACAAGATCTGATCAATCCATAGATCATTTCTGAAGATCATCCATTCAATCCATCCATCATCACTGAAATCAACCCATATCTCTCTCAAACCAGAAGATCATCCTTCATAGAATCAGGGACAAAAAGGATCTCCACACAAGGGATTCATCACACTTTATAATCAGGATATCCATGTTTAGCCTGTTTGGACATATGGCAAGTTCTTCAAGCTTCTAATAAAACCAGGATGAATCACTATGCAAGAAGCTTGATTTGGAACCATTATTCAGTGGAGATTATCCATGAATTTGAATAAATCCCAAAGGAGTTATGTTTAAGAAGTTATTCCACTTTCTAATCAGGATATTCATGTTTAGCTTGTTTGGACATTTGGCAAGTTCTTGAAGCTTTTAAAAAAACCATGATGAATCACTATGCAAGAAGCTTGATTTGGAACCATTATTCAGTGGAGAGTATCCATGAAATTGAATAAATCCCAAAGGAGTTATGTTTAAGAAGTTCTTCCACTTTATAATGAGGATATCCATGTTTAGCCTTTTTGGACATATGGCAAGTTCTTCAAGCTTCTAATCAAACTAAGATGAATCACTATGTAAGAAGCTTGATTTGGCACCATTAATAAGTGGAGAGTCTTTCATGAAGTTGAATAAATCTCATAGGAGTTATGTTGAATAAGTTATTCCACTTTCTAATAAGGATATCCATGTTTAGCCTGTTTGGACATATGGCAAGTTCTTCAAGCTTCTAATCAAACCAGGATGAATCACTATGTAAGAAGATTGATTTGGAACCATTATTCAGTGTAGAGTATCCATGAAGTTGAATAAATCCCAAAGGAGTTATGTTTAAGAAGTTATTCAACTTTCTAATCAGGATATCCATGTTTAGCCTGTTTGGACATATGGCAAGTTCTTCAAGCTTCTAATAAAACCAGGATGAATCACTATGCAAGAAGCTTGATTTTGAACAATTATTCAGTGGAGATTATCCATGAAGTTGAATAAATCCAAAGGAGTTCTGTTTAAGAAGTTATTCCACTTTTTAATCAGGATATTCATGTTTAGCCTGTTTGGACATATGACAAGTTCTTGAAGCTTCAAAACAAACCAGGATGAATCACTATGCAAGAAGCTTGATTTGGAACCATTATTCAGTGGAGAGTATCCATGAAGTTGAATAAATCCCAAAGGAGTTAGGTTTAAGAAGTTATTCCACTTTCTAATCAGGATATCCATGTTTAGCCTAGTTGGACATATGGCAAGTTCTTCAAGCTTCTAATCAAACCAGGATAAATCACTATGTAAGAAGTTTGATTTGGATCCATTATTCAGTGGAGAGTCTCCATGAAGTTGAATAAATCCCAAAGGAGTTATGTTTTAGAAGTTATTCGACTTTCTAATCAAGATATCCATATTTACCTTTTATGGACATATAGCAAGTTCTTCAAGCTCCTAATCAAACCAGGATGAATCACTATGTAAGAAGATTGATTTGGAACCATTATTCAGTGGAGAGTATCCATGAAGTTGAATAAATACCAAAGGAGTTATGTTGAATAAGTTATTCCACTTTCTAATCAGGATATCCATGTTTAGCCTAGTTGGACATATGGCAAGATCTTCAAGCTTCCAATAAAACAAGGATGAATCACTATGTAAGAAGCCTTATTTGGAACCATTATTCAGTGGAGAGTATCCATGAAGTTGAATAAATACCAAAGGAGTTATGTTTAAGAAGTTATTCCACTTTCTAATTAGGATATCCATGTTTAGCCTTTTTGGACATATGGCAAGTTCTTCAAGCTTCTAATCAAACTAGGATGAATCACTATGTAAGAAGCTTGATTTGGAACCATTACTAAGTGGAGAGTCATTCATGAAGTTGAATAAATCTCATAGGAGTTATGTTGAATAAGTTATTCCACTTTCTAATCAGGAAATCCATGTCTAGCCTGTTTGGACATATGGCAAGTTCTTCAAGCTTCTAATCAAACCAGGATAAATCACTATGTAAGAAGCTTGATTTGGAACCATTATTCAGTGTAGAGTATCCATGAAGTTGAATAAATCCCAAAGGAGTTATGTTTAAGAAGTTATTCCACTTTCTAATCAGGATATCCATGTTTATCCTGTTTGGACATATGGCAAGTTCTTCAAGCTTCTAGTTAAACCAAGATGAATCACTATGTAAGAAGCTTGATTTGGAACCATTAATCAATGAAGAGTCTTTCATGAAGTTGAATAAATCCCATAGGAGTTATGTTGAACAAGTTATTCCACTTTATAATCTGGATATCCATGTTTAGCCTGTTTGGACATATGGCAAGTTCTTCAAGCTTCTAATCAAACCAGGATGAATCACTATGTAAGAAGATTGATTTGGAACTATTATTCAGTGGATAGTATCCATGAAGAGGAATAAATCCCAAAGGAGTTATGTGTAAGAAGTTATTCCACTTTCTAATCAGGAATATCCATGTTTAGCCTTTTTGGATATATGTCAAGTTCTTCAAGCTTCTAATCAAACTAGGATGAATCACTATGTAAGAAGCTTGATTTGGAACCATTAATAAGTGGAGAGTCTTTCATGAAGTTGAATAAATCTCATAGGAGTTATGTTGAATAAGTTATTCCACTTTCTAATCAGGAAATCCATGTTTAGCCTGTTTGGACATATGGCAAGTTCTTCAAGCTTCTAATCAAACCAGGATGAATCACTATGTAAGAAGATTGATTTGGAACCATTATTCAGTGGTGACTATCAATGAAGTTGAATAAATCCCAAAGGAGTTATGTTTAAGAAGTTATTTCACTTTCTAATCAGGATATCCATGTTTAGCCTGTTAGGACATATGGCAAGTTCTTCAAGCTTCTAATCAAACCAGGATGAATCACTATGTAAGAAGCTTGATTTGGAACCATTATTCAGTGTAGAGTATCCATGAAGTTGAATAAATCCCAAAGGAGTTATGTTTAAGATGTTATTCCACTTTCTAATCAGGATATCCATGTTTAGCCTGTTTGGACATATGGCAAGTTCTTCAAGCTTCTAATCAAACCAGGATGAATCACTATGTAAGAAGATTTAGTTGGAACCATTATTCAGTGTAGAGTATCCATGAAGTTGAATAAATACCAAAGGAGTTATGTTGAATAAGTTATTCCACTTTCTAATCAGGATATCCATGTTTAGCCTACTTGGACATATGGCAAGATCTTCAAGCTTCCAATCAAACAAGGATGAATCACTATGTAAAAAGCCTTATTTTGAACCATTATTCAGTGGAGAGTATCTATGAAGTTGAATAAATCCCAAAGGAGTTATGTTTAAGAAGTTATTCCACTTTCTAATCTGGATATCCATGTTTAGCCTTTTTGGACTTATGGCAAGTTCTTCAAGCTTCTAATCAAACTAGGATGAATCACTATGTAAGAAGCTTGATTTGGAACCATTAATAAGTGGAGAGTCTTTCATAAAGTTGAATAAATCTCATAGGAGTTATGTTGAATAAGTTATTCCACTTTCTAATCAGGAAATCCATGTTTAGCCTGTTTGGACATATGACAAGTTCTTCAAGCTTCTAATCAAACCAGGATGAATCACTATGTAAGAAGATTGATTTGGAACCATTATTCAGTGGAGAGTATCCATGAAGTTGAATAAATCCCAAAGGAGTTGTCATGTCCCTGAATCTGGATAAGGCCTTGGACACAGCCATGGTACGAGGAGATGCACCAGTCAGGTCACATGACCTAAGGACAAGCGTATCATGGCTGGAACGGATGGTTAGGGCCTCAGTAGGCTGAGACGTAACCAGGATCGAGGGAGGCAAAAGAGGAAAGGTTGGAAGAGTTCTAAGGCAGCTGGACCAGGTATGGATTTAGTTCAGCCAGCCGGATCAAGCTCGGTGTAGCTCACACTCGACCAGGTCAGCTACAGCAGCTGGACCACTAGTCTAAAAGAGCTCCAGTAGCTGGACTACTAGCTCACTTAGCTGGGGCAGCTAGCAACCAGCTCACCTCAGCTGGGTGAAGGGTTTGGGTCTTGGTCATGGGACTCGGGTCAGGGGCGGTTATGGTGCCGACCTGAGAGGTCAAGGGTGAGGTCCGACCAGTTGGGGTCTTGGACGAGTTGGCTGAGCAGTGGACAGGACCCAGGAGCTTGCCATCGAAGAGGATAAGGGAGAGATGGGGCGGTTAGAGGCGGTTGGGGCGAAGGGGTGCGAGTGGTGCAAGTTGCACCCATTCGGCCAACAAGTCGTGCCTGTTCGACCAGGCAGTTGGGGGTCGGTTCTGGCCTATAAATACAGAACCTAGGGGTCCAGATTTGCCAAAATTTTCTCTAAGGAAAACTCTGCCCAAATCGAGACAGAGAGAATCAAAGAGAGTGAGAGAGAGAATTCGATCAAGGCTTGGCCGTGTGAGTTTGGTGGTGGATTCCGATCAAGAGTTGGCCTGTGTGAAGTGGAGATCGACTGAGAATGGGAACAAGAGGCAAGGAGAAGGATTTAGAGAAGGGCTTGAGCACTCCAGAGCGCACGCCCAAGGTGAGTGGGATGGCGATCCATTCTGCCATGGCCGCGGCTTGATGCTGTGTGGCTGTGGATGGTTTGGTGGTTCCAGACCCATTTCTTCCCATTTACTTATTTGAATTCCTCCCCTTCTTGTATGTTCTTCTTACGGATGGCGTGTTCATCCTGGTGTGACTGGACCAAGGCTTTGGCCGGTCCAGGAACTTAGTCCTTGGCCTTAGGCCGAACTGGTCTTGGTCGGGTTCTGTATGCTCCGGTGGGATTCATTGAATTCCGACCATGGATTCCTCTTAGTGGGGATTTATCATGAATTATCATGGGTTTTATTAGGTTTTACCTAATTGATTCATTGAAGGTCAGTTATGGCCAATTTGGCTGGTTGAGGCCGAGATCAATAGGATCGAGGCCGGTTCTTGGATTCTAACCATGGATCATTCTTAATTAGGATTTTTAGGGAATTTTCATGAATTTTATTTAGTTTTTGGGAATTTATTTGGATAAGTCAGATTTGGAAGCCAGCCATGGCCGATTGTAGTTGGTGTGGACTAGGGGATGGTCCGCATGGAACCAGTCAGGCCGCGGGATGGGATGGGCGATGCTCCAGGACGTCCTGAGGAACGTCCTGGGGGTGGCCGCGTGCCTTGTGAATTGAGGGGATGGGTTGTAGAGTATATAATAGAAGAACCGAACCATGCAAGTAGAATTGATATGTTAGGTTATCGGATTGTACTCATACATATGTCTTGTGATGATGTGCTTTCAGGATCAGACCAGGACCGTGGCAAGGCCAAGGAACCATGAAGACCTGAGCCGTGGATGGATGTGTGGGTTGTGTGATAGTTAGTTAGTATAAACTCTTAAACTTATGATAGCCTATTGTGCAACTGAATCTATGTATTGGATCACAAGTTTTCATATTAATAAAGATACAATTTCTCTTATCTGAATAGACTTAGAAACCGATGTACTTGAACCTCTTATGATTGAAAAATGATTTAGATAATTATAGAACCTTTAAAATGAACAAAATTTACATAAATAGGCAAAGTAAGGCTTCAGGTCCTAGTTGGGTCCTTTGGGCCAGGATCGGGTCTTACAGGAGTTATGTTTAAGAAGTTATTTCACTTTCTAATCAGGATATCCATGTTTAGCCTGTTTGGACATATGGCAAGTTCTTCAAGCTTCTAATCAAACCAGGATGAATCACTATGTAAGAAGCTTTATTTGGAACCATTATTCAGTGTAGAGTATCCATGAAGTTGAATAAATCCCAAAGGAGTTATGTTTAAGAAGTTATTCCACTTTCTAATCGGGATATCCATGTTTAGCATGTTTGGACATATGGCAAGTTCTTCTAGCTTTTAAACAAACCAGGATGAATCACTATATAAGAAGCTTGATTTGGAACCATTATTCAGTGGATAGTCTCCATGAAGTTGAATAAATCCCAAAGGATTTATGTTTTAGAAGTTATTCAACTTTCTAATCAGGATATCCATGTTCAGCCTTTTTGGACATATGACAAGTTCTTCAAGCTTCTAATCAAACTAGGATGAATAACTATGTAAGAAGCTTTATTTGGCACCATTAATAAGTTGGGAGTCTTTCATGAAGTTGAATAAATCTCATAGGAGTTATGTTGAATAAGTTATTCCACTTTCTAATCAAGATATCCATGTTTAGCCTGTTTGGACATATGGCAAGTTCTTCAAGCTTCTAATCAAACCAGGATGAATCACTATGTAAGAAGCTTGATTTGGAACCATTATTTAGTGGAGAGTATCCATAAAGTTGAATAAATCCCAATGGAGTTATGTTGAAGAAGTTATTCAGCTTTCTAATCAGGATATCCATGTTTAGCCTGTTTAAACATATGGCAAGTTCTTCAAGCTTCTAATCAAACTAGGATGAATCACTATGTAAGAAGCTTGATTTTTCACAATTAATAAGTGGAGAGTCTTTCATGAAGTTGAATAAATCTTATAGGAGTTATGTTGAATAAGTTATTCCACTTTCTAATCAGGATATCCATGTTTAGCCTGTTTGGACATATGGCAAGTTCTTCAAGCTTCTAATAAAAACAGAATGAATCATTATGTAAGAAGCTTATTTTGGAACCATTATTCAGTGGAGAGTATCCATTAAGTTGAATAAATCCCAAAGGAGTTATGTTTAAGAAGTTATTACACTTTCTAATCAGGATATCCATGTTTAGTATGTTTGGACATATGGCAAGTTCTTCAAGCTTTTAATCAAACCAGGATGAATCACTATGTAAGAAGCTTGATTTGGAACCATTATTCAGTGGAGAGTATTCATAAAGTTGAATAAATCCCAAAGGAGTTATTTCTAAGAAGTTATTCCACTTTCTAATCAGGATATCCATGTTTAGCCTGTTTGGACATATGACAAGTTCTTCGAGCTTCTAATCAAAAAAGGATGAATCACTATGTAAGAAGCTTGATTTGGAACCATTATTCAGTGGAGAGTATCCATGAAGTTGAATAAATCCCAAAGGAATTATGTTTAAGAAGTTATTCCACTTTCTAATCAGGATATCCATGTTTATCCTGTTTGGACATATGGAAAGTTCTTCAAGCTTTTAATCAAACCAGGATGAATCACTATGTAAGAAGCCTTATTTGGAACCATTTTTCAGTGGAGAGTCTTTCATGAAGTTAAATAAATCTTATAGGAGTTATGTTGAATAAGTTATTGCACTTTCTAATCAGGATATCCATGTTTAGCCTGTTTGGACATATGGCAAGTTCTTCAAGCTTCTAATAAAACCAGGATGAATCACTATGTAAGAAGCTTGATTTGGAACCATTATTCAGTGTAAAGTATCCATGAAGTTGAATAAATCCCAAAGGAGTTATGTTTAAGTTATTCCACTTTCTAATCAGGATATCCATGTTTAGCCTGTTTGGACATATGGCAACTTCTTCAAGCTTCTAATCAAACTAGGATGAATCACTATGTAAGAAGCTTGATTTGTCACCATTAATAAGTGGAGAGTCTTTCTTGAAGTTGAATAAATCTTATAGGAGTTATGTTGAACAAGTTATTCCACTTTCTAATCAGGATATCCATGTTTAGCCTGTTTGGACATATGGCAAGTTCTTCAAGCTTCTAATCAAACCAGAATGAATCATTATGTAAGAAGCTTGATTTGGAACCATTATTCAGTGGAGAGTATCCATTAAGTTGAATAAATCCCAAAGGAGTTATGTTTAAGAAGTTATTCGACTTTCTAATCAAGATATCCATGTTTATTCTTTTTGGACATATGACAAGTTCTTCAAGCTTCTAATCAAACTAGGATGAATAACTATGTAAGAAGCTTTATTTGGCACCATTAATAAGTGGAGAGTCTTTCATAAAGTTGAATAAATCTCATAGGAGTTATGTTGAATAAGTTATTCCACTTTCTAATCAGGATATCCATGTTTAGCCTTTTTGGACATTTGGCAAGTTCTTCAAGCTTCTAATCAAAGCAGGATGAATCACTATGTAAGAAGCTTGATTTGGAACCATTATTCAGTCGAGAGTATCTATACAGTTGAATAAATCCCAAAGGAGTTATGTTGAAGAAGTTATTCAGCTTTCTAATCAGGATATCCATGTTTAGCCTGTTTGGACATATGGCAAGTTCTTAAAGCTTCTAATCAAACCAGGATGAATCACTATGTAAGAAGATTGATTTGGAACCATTATTCAGTGGAGAGTATCCATGAAGTTGAATAAATCCCAAAGGAGTTATGTTTAAGAAGTTATTCCACTTTCTAATCAGGATATCCATGTTTAGCCTGTTTGGACATATGACAAGTTCTTCGAGCTTCTAATCAAACCAGGATTAATCACTATGTAAGAAGCTTGATTTGGAACCATTATTCAGTGGAGAGTATCCATGAAGTTGAATAAATCCCAAAGGAATTATATTTAAGAAGTTATTCCATTTTCTAATGAGGATATCCATGTTTATCCTGTTTGGACATATGGCAAGTTCTTCAAGCTTTTAATCAAACCAGGATGAATCACTATGGAGAAGCCTTATTTGGAACCATTATTCAGTGGAGAGTATCCATGAAGTTGAATAAATCCCAAAGGATTTATGTTTAAGAATTTATTCCACTTTCTAATGAGGATATCCATGTTTATCCTGTTTAGACAAATGGCAACTTCTTCAAGCTTCTAATTAAACTAGGATGAATCACTATGTAAGAAGCTTGATTTGTCACCATTAATAAGTGGAGAGTCTTTCATGAAGTTGAATAAATATCATAGGAGTTATGTTGAATAAGTTATTCCACTTTCTAATCAGGATATCCATATTTAGCCTGTTTGGACATTGGCAAGTTCTTCAAGCTTCTAATCAAACCAGGATAAATCATTATCTAAGAAGCTTGATTTGGAACCATTATTCAGTGGAGAGTATTCATGAAGTTAAGTAAATACCAAAGGAGTTATTTTTAAGAAGTTATTCCACTTTCTAATCAGGATATCCATGTTTAGCCTGTTTGGACATATGACAAGTTCTTCGAGCTTCTAATCAAACCAGGATGAATCACTATGTTAGAAGCCTTATTTGGAACCATTATTCAGTGGAGAGTATCCATGAAGTTGAATAAATCCCAAAGGATTTATGTTTAAGAAGTTATTCCACTTTCTTATGAGGATATCCATGTTTAGCCTGTTTGGACATATGACAACTTCTTCAAGCTTCTCATTAAACTAGGATGAATTACTATGTAAGAAGCTTGATTTGTCACCATTAATAAGTGGTGAGTCTTTCATGAAGTTGAATAAATATCATAGGAGTTATGTTGGATAAGTTATTCCACTTTCTAATCAGGATATCCATATTTAGCCTGTTTGGACATATGGCAAGTTCTTCAAGCTTCTAATCAAACCAGGTTGAGTCATTATCTAAGAAGCTTTATTTGGAACCATTATTCAGTGGAGAGTATCCATGAAGTTGAATAAATCTCAAAGGAGTTATGTTTAAGAAGTTATTCCACTTTCTAATCAGGATATCCATGTTTAGCCTTTTTGGACATATGGCAAGTTCTTTAAACATTTAATCAAACCAGGATGAATCACTATGTAAGAATCTTGATTTGGCACCATTAATAAGTGGAGAGTCTTTCATGAAGTTTAATAAATCTCATATGAGGTATGTTGAATAAGTTATTCCACTTTCTAATCAGGATATCCATGTTTAGCATGTTTGGACATATGGCAAGTTCTTCAAGCTTCTAATCAAACCAGGATGAATCACTATGTAAGATGATTGATTTGGAACCGTTATTCAGTGGAGAGTCTTTCATGAAGTTGAATAAATCTCATAGGAGTTATGTTGAATAAGTTATTCCACTTTCTAATCAGGATATTCATGTTTAGCCTGTTTGGGCATATGGCAAGTTCTTCAAGCTTCCAATCAAACCAGGATGAATCACTATGTAAGAAGCCTTATTTGGAACCATTATTCAGTGGAGAGTATCCATGAAGTTGAATAAATCCTAAAGGAGTTATGTTTAAGAAGTTATTCCACTTTCTAATCAGGATATCCATGTTTAGCCTGTTTGGACATATGGCAAGTTCTTCAAGCTTCTAAACAAACCAGGATGAATCACTATGTAAGAATCTTGATTTGGAACCATTATTCAGTGGAGAGTATCCATGAAGTTGAATAAATCTCAAAGGAGGTATGTTTAAGAAGTTATTCCACTTTCTAATAAGGATATCCATGTTTAACCTATTTGGACATATGGCAAGTTCTTCAAGCTTCTAATCAAACCATGATGAATCACTATGCAAGAAGCTTGATTTGGAACCATTATTCAGTGGAGAGTATCCATGAAGTTGAATAAATCCCAAAGGAGTTATGTTTAAGAAGTTATTCCACTTTCTAATCAGGATATGCATGTTTAGCCTGTTTGGACATATGGCAAGTTCTTCAAGCTTCACATAAAACCAGGATGAATCACTATGTAAGAAGCCTTATTTGGAAACATTATTCAGTCGAGAGTATCCGTGAAGTTGAATAAATCCCTAAGGAGTTATGTTTAAGAAGTTATTCTACTTTCTAATCAGGATATCCATGTTTAGGCTTTTTGGACATATGGCAAGTTCTTCAAGCTTCTAATCAAACTAGGATGAATCACTATGTAAGAAGATTGATTTGGAACCATTATTCAGTGGAGAGTATCCATGAAGTTGAATAAATCCCAAAGGAGTTATGTTTAATAAGTTATTCCACTTTCTAATCAGGATATCCATGTTTAGCCTGTTTGGACATGTGGCAAGTTCTTCAAGCTTCTAATCAAACCAGGATGAATCACTGTGTAAGAAGATTGATTTGGAACCATTATTCAGTGGAGAGTATCCATGAAGTTGAATATATCCCAAAGGAGTTATATTTAAGAAGTTATTCCACTTTCTAATCAGGACATCCATGTTTAGCCTGTTTGGACATATGGTAAGTTCTTCAAGCTTTTAATCAAACCAGGATGAATCACTATATAAGAAGCTTGATTTGGAACCATTATTCAGTGGAGAGTCTCCATGAAGTTGAATAAATCCCAAAGGAGTTATGTTTTAGAAGTTATTCTACGTTCTAATCAGGATATCCATATTTAGTTTTTTTGGACATATAGCAAGTTCTTCAAGCTTCTAACCAAACCAGGATGAATCACTAAATAAAAAGCTTTATTTGAAACCATTAATAATTGGAGATTCTTTCATGAAGTTGAATAAATCCCATAGGAATTATGTTGAAGAAGTTATTCCACTTTCTAATCATGATATTCATGTTTAGCCTATTTGGACATATGACAAGTTCTTCATGCTTCTAAACACACCAAGATGAATCTGTAACATTCCGAGTTGTGATATTTGGAAAGGCTTAAGATAATTGATTTGGCTACCTATGTCATCAAAGTGCACTAACTTTTTCGGGAGCACATCCGTTTAGAACTCCAGAGTTAAGCGTGCTTGAGCTGGAGTAGTCTAAGGATGGGTGACCTATCGGGAAGTGATTTGTGATACCGTGTGAGTGAGGCCAAAGCACGGGGAAAGGTCATGTGGTGATTGCAGGGTTAATAAACAATGATTTCGAGCCTTGGAAAATTAACGGACCGACCGTTGGAACAGGATGGGGCCCACGGGCCGAGAGAGCGAACGTGGGTGGCCCATTAGTTGTGGACGGTCGGGGCGTTACAGAAACACTATGTAAGAAGTTTGATTTGGAACCATTATTCAGTGGAGAGTATCCATGAAGTTCAATCAATCCCAAAGGAGTTATGTTTAAGAAGTTATTCCACTTTCTAATCATGATATGCATGTTTAGCATGTTTGGACATATGGCAAGTTCTTGAAGCTTCTAATCAAACCAGGATGAATCACTAAGAAAGAAGCTTGATTTGGAACCATTATTCAGTGGAGAGTATCCATGAAGTTGAATAAATGCCAAAGGAGTTAAGTTTAAGAAGTTATTCCACTTTCTAATCAGGATATCTATGTTTAGCCTGTTTGAACATATGGCAAGTTCTTGAAGCTTCTAATCAAACCAGGATGAATCACTATGTAAGAAGCTTGATTTGGAACCATTATTCAGTGGAGAGTATCCATGAAGTTGAATAAATCCCAAAGGAGTTATGTTTAAGAAGTTATTCTACTTTCTAATCAGGATATCCATGTTTAGCCTGTTTGGACATATGGCAAGTGTTAGAATTGTGACAATTTGAGGAGAATAGAAGAGAATGGTTGAGTTTAGGTGATATTTGTGTGAAGAACAATGAAGAACAGAGTAAGAACAAGAGAATATGATTATGTACAGTGTAAGAGAGAGGGAGGAGAGAGAGTAACGAATTGGAGAGTAAAGAAAGATAAAGGGAGATTATACTCCTTTATTCTATTCATCAGTTTGCATACAGATTATATAGAGACATAAGAAAATGACATAAAGAATAAACAAAGAGAAAAAAATATAATAAGGCTCTCTGATCTAGTGAAAGTGACATGACACCAACAGCTCTCTTCTTAAGCTTAACATGTGACTTTCTTCCATATTTGAATTTGCATCATGCCAAATTCACTCCCAACAGTCTCATTAGTTCCTGAAGGCATCCTGGACGAGTTCCATCAGTCCCTTGCCCCTCAAGGCAAGTTAGGGCATAGTTGGTTACTTATGATCCAAGACTGTACAAAATGTCTTCTCTCTCAAGTAACTGCAGCATCTGATCTTCTCTTGTCTTCTCTTGTCAATGTATCTTCTTCTCTTTGGTTCTTCATCTCAATACTCCCCCTCAAGCTGGATCCTAAGAACTGATCAAGCTTGGAAACATGAAGAACCTCCCTCATTAAAACCTTAGTGTGAAAAACCCAGTGGGACAAAAACAAACTAAGGAAAAAGAGTAGAGGTCTCCATGCTAGAACAGTCAGTGAGATGTGAGGTCTATGAGTCCCAACTTAGAGTGGATGAACTCACAGACTTTGGTGCTTGCTGCCTTGGTGAAAATGTCAGCAAGCTGGTCTTCACTTCATGTGTAACAAGGTAGGATGATTTGCTTCTCCACAGCCTGTCTAACCTTGTGGCAGTCTACTTCAATATGTTTGGTTCTTTCATGGAAGACTGAGTTGCTGGAAATATGAATGGCAACTTGATTGTCACAATGCATTGTGATAGGTGTTGTAGTCTCAATGCCCAAGTCTCCAAGCAATCCCTTTATCCAAATCAACTCGTTGGTAAGCTTCCTCATGGCTCTATACTCAGCTCAACACTTGAACATGACACAACTTTCTGCTTCTTACTCTTCCAAGTTACCAAGTTGCCTCCAATGAAGGTGCAATAACCAGTAGTTGATCTCCTATCAACTCTGTCTCCTGCCCAATCAGCATCACAATAGCCTACAATCTATGTGCTTCCATTGCAAGCCATCCATACACCCTGACCAGCAGCTTCTCTCAGATATCTCATGATTCTTTCCACCATGTTCCAATGATGAATCTTAGGCGTCTGCATGTGTTGACTGACTTGGTTCACTGCAAAGCAGATATCTGGCCTTGTAATGGTTAGATAAATGAGTTTCCCAACCATTCTCCTATATTGCTTCACATCACCATAAGGTTTGTTCTCAAACTCCCCCTCTCTAAGTACTTTGTAGCCTTCTTCCAGTGGTGTTTTGGCTGTTCTTCCTCCAAGGTTTCCTGCCTCAGTTAAAAGATCAAGTGTGTACTTTCTTTGAGACAGAAATAGCCCCTCTTTAGAGCGACATACTTCGATCCCAAGGAAGTACTTGAGTTCACCTAAATCTTTAATATCAAAAACAGACTTTAGGAATACCTTGGTTTCTTTGATGGTTTCTTTGATGCCTTGTTTGTCACTGCCTGTGATGATTATATCATCTACATAGATCAAGATGACTACAATTCCTCTTGGACCAGTTAGTGTAAACAAGGTGTGATCAGCTTCTGATTTCCTTAAGCCTCTTCCATTCAGTGTGGTACTCAACTTGTGGTACCATGCTCTTGGAGATTGCTTCAGCCCATAAATTGCTTTCTTGAGTCTTAGAACATTTCCAGGTTTTACCAAGTTCTCTAGACCAGGAGGTGGGTGCATATAGACTTCATCTTCTAACTCTCCTTGAAGGAAAGCATTCTTGACATCCATCTGCCACAATTCCCACTCCAAATTTGTTGCAAGTGATAGGATGATACAAATTGTATGTAGCTTGGCCACTGGTGCAAATGTGTCAACGTAATCCTCTCCATATATCTGAGTGAAGCCTCTTGCAACCAGTCTTGTTTTACACCTCTCCACCTTGCCATTTGGTAGAAACTTGATAGTGAACACCCACTTGCTTGACACAGCTTTCTTGCCCTTTGGGAGTTCACTTTCATACCAAGTATCATTGGTAATCATGACCCTTATCTCATCTCCAACTGAGTTTCTCCACACCTCAAGCTCCATTGCCTGTTCATATGATCTTGGTACATACGCCTCATACGCAAATGAGCATACTGCTGAAGTGGGATGAGCTACTGCTTGACTGTTGAAATAGACTCTTGTATTCACCCAGTTAGATGGATCTTTCCGTATCCTTGTACTTCTTCTCAAAGGTTGAACCTGAGCTTGTTCCTCTTGCTTCTCTTCTTCCTCATGAACTTGGGCAGTCTCCTGATCTTGTGCACTCTCTTGATCATGAGCATCTGAACCATGTTGCTGTTCTGTTTCTTGTTCATTGCCCCCTTCAGGATCAGGATAAGTGACTCCATCAGCCTCTTGTACAGCCTCTTGAGTAGGGGCAACTTCTCTGGTCGCCTCCTTTTCCTTTGATAAACTGATTCCAAGATTCTCCAATATGATTCTCAGGTTGCTGGCCCTATCTGATGCTTGAGACAGATCCTTGAGCTCATCCCAATTCTTCTCAGCATAAAACCCTTTTCCTTCCATAAATTTTACATCTCTAGATACAAGCACTTTTCTTGTTTCAGGATGGTAGCACTTGTATCCTTTCTGTGTGGGGGAATAGCCTATGAAAATACACTTCATGCTCTTTGCTTCTAGCTTATTCCTTTGCTCCCCTGGTATTGGCACAAAGCAGGCACATCCAAACACTCTGAGGTGATCAATAGATGGTCTGGTTTGGTACAACACTTCATAAGGAGAGATATCCTTTAACACCTTGGTAGGAATCCTGTTGATCCGATAGCATGTTGTCACAACAGCATAACTCCAAAATCTCTTAGGAACATTTGCATGGAACATCATTGATCGGGCAACCTCCATCAGATGTCTATTCTTTCTTTCAGCCACTCCATTTTGGTGAGGAGTATATGGACAGCTTGTTTGGTGAACTATGCCATGTTTTGCCAAATGATTCTTGAAAGCATGGCTTGTATACTCTCCTCCATTGTCTGACCTTAGTACCTTCAGATTAGCTTTAAAGTGGTTAGTAACATAAGATTGGAAGTTCATAAAAGCATCTAACACACGATCCTTAGATGGAAGCAATATAATCCAAGTGTACTTTGATTTTTCATCAATAAAGGTGACAAAATACTTGTGATTATCCCTAGACAGACATGGAGAGGTCAAAACATCATAATGAATTAGATCAAAACATTTTTCATAGATTGTTATTGATGTTGGAAACACAAATTTGCAATGCTTTCCTAAGATACATGCTTCACATTCCAGATGACTAAATGACATATTAGGCATCATAAGTTGTAATGCACGTGTGTGTGGGTGGCCTAGTCTAGCATGCCAAGTAGTGCTATCACATAGATTAGTAATGGTCATGCATAAAGGAGTAGAAGGAGAAGAGTAAGAAAGCTTAGTCTTTTGGAGATGGCATAAACCATCTTTGTTGTTGCCTTCTCCAATCACCTTCCCTGTATTAAGGTCCTGAAACTCAACATCATTAGGCCTAAAAACCACCTGACAATTCAGGTCAACAGTGGCCTTTTTCACTGAGAGTAAGTTAGAAGCAAAACCACGCATATAGAAGGCAGTGGATTCCCTATCAAACAACTTAAGGTTCATTGTTCCTTCTATCCTCACCCTATCTCCATTTGCTTTTGTGACATTCCCTAAGGCAGGCCTAATATCAGTAATAAGATTCCTATCACTAATCATATGATGACTAGCTCCTGAATCTATTATGATTGGCTTTGAGATAAGGGAATGTGTACCAGACTTCTTTGAGGAGATAATGGCTTTGGCTGCTTTGATCAGTGGCTCAATATCACTCATTCTGATGGGACCATCATTGATCACAGCCTTGCTCCAGCTTTCTCCTCCATTAGAGTCACTGATGATTGCTGAATACATAGATGCACCTTTAAGACATGATTGATCATCCACTTCTCTTGTGAGTTTTATTCCACCACACTTGAAACCAAAGCAGCTTGGTTTGATGTTTTTCCTGACATGTCTTTTCTTGGTTTTCTTTGATCCAGGTAACAACACCATCCTTCCATTCTTGTTGTGCATATCTTTGAGAGCTGGCTTGCTTTCCCTTGTAAAGAGGTTGTGTGATGCTTGTTCTCTCTGAACAAGAGCACACATGCCATCTAGGTTAGGAAGTTTCTCTTCCCTCAGAACATGCTTGATCAACTGGTTGTAGGATGGACTTAGATTCAGGAGAAGACTGAATACCTTGTCTTGTTCATATCTCTTTCTCTTATGACATCTGGAACAATAGAGAAGGGCCTCAGTGTATCTAACTTTGCCCACAAGCTACTGAACTGCCAAAGTATTGATTAAACTCCACTTCTTCCTGGCTCAAGTTGTTGATAATCTTCTTGACTTCAAACACACTGCTCAGGTTGGAGAAATTTCCATACACAGTTTTAAGACTGTCCCACAGTTCCTTAGCAGTTTCACAGTGTGAGTAAGCCTCCAAGATTGATTCTGATAAAGATTTATGAATGATCTCAAGTGCTAGCTGGTCTTCTTGAACCCGCTTGTCTTCATTCTTCAGGCCATGCGCCTATTTGTCCTCTTGAGCCATCATCTATGAAGCTTCAGCCTTTATGATATGGCTGTCCCAAAGTCCATGACTCCCCAAGGTAACACTGGCCACTCTTGACCACAGCAGATAATTAGAACCCTCAAGGGTTTCTGGAATAGGAATTCTGGACTCCAATTCCATGGCTTGTTTTCTTTTATCCAGTGGATAATAATTAAGAAACCAACAAGGTTATGAAACCAGAAGGTGGAGAAAAATTTCCAACAGAGAAAGAGTATAACAACTCAGATTAAATCAATACTTTATGGAAATGGAAGGGGATAAAATGAGGATTTGAGAAAAACAGAGTAAGAAGAAAACAGAGTGAGAAAACAGAGTGTGAATTTGCGGAAGTTAAATAAGAACAAAGAGGTCTCAAGAGCTTAGAGCTCTGATACCATGTTAGAATTGTGACAATATGAGGAGAATAGAAGAGAATGGTTTAGTTTAGATGATATTTGTGTGAAGAACAATGAAGAACAGAGTAAGAACAAGAGAATATGATTCTGGACAGTGTAAGAGAGAGGGAGGAGAGAGAGTGACGAATTGGAGAGTAAAGAGAGAGAAAGGGAGATTATACATCAGTTTGCATACAGATTATATAGAGACATAAGACAATGACATAAAGAATAAACAAAGAGAAAACAATATAATAAGGCCCTCTGATCCAGTGAAAATGACATGACACCAACTGCTCTCTTCTTAAGCTTAACATGTGACTTTCTTCCATATTTGAATTTGCATCATACCAAACTCACTCCCAACAGTCTCATAAGTTCTTGAAGGCATCCTGGACGAGTTCCATCAGTCCCTTGCCGCTCAAGGCAAGTTAGGGCATAGTTGGTTACTTATGATCCAAGACTGTACAAAATGTCTTCTCTCTCAAGTAACTGCAGCATCTGATCTTCTCTTGTCTTCTCTTGTCAATGCATCTTCTTCTCTTTGGTTCTTCTTCTCAATAGCAAGTTCTTCAAGCTTCTAATCAAACCAGGATGAATCACTATGTAAGGAGACTTATTTGGAACCTATGTTATGTAGAGAGTATCCATGAAGTTGAATAAATCTCAAAGGAGTTATGTTTAAGAAGTTATTCCACTTTCTAATCAGGATATCCATGAAGTTGAATAAATCTCAAAGGAGTTATGTTTAAGAAGTTATTCCACTTTCTAATCAGGATATCCATGTTTAGCATGTTTGGACATATGGCAATTTCTTCAAGCTTCTAATCAAACTAGGCTGAATCACTATGTAAGAAGCTTGATTTGGCACCATTAATAAGTGGAGAGTCTTTCATGAAGTTGAATAAATCTCATAGGAGTTATGTTGAATAAGTTATTCCACTTTCTAATCAGGATATCTATGTTTAGCTTGTTTGGACATATGTCAAGTTCTTCAAGCTTCTAATCAAACCAGGATGGATCACTATGTAAGAAGCTTGATTTGGAACCATTATTCTGTGTAGAGTATCCATGAAGTTGAATAAGTATCATCGGAGTTTTGTTCAAGAAGTTATTCCACTTACTAATCAGGATGTCCATGTTTAGCTTGTTTGGACATACGGCAAATTCTTCAAGCTTCTAATCAAACCAGGATGAATCACTATGTAAAAAGATTTATTTTGAACCATTAATCAATGGAGAGTCTTTCATGAAGTTGAAGAAATCCCATAGGAGTTATGTTGAAGAAGTTATTCCACTTTCTAATCAGGATATTCATGTTTAGCCTGTTTGGACATATGGCAAGTTACTCATGCTTCTAAACAAACCAGGATGAATCACTATGTAAGAAGCCTTATTTGGAACCATTATTCAGTGGAGAGTCTCTATGAAGTTGAATAAATCCCAAAGGAGTTATGTTTTAGAAGTTGTTCCACTTTCTAATAAGGATATCCATATTTAGCTTTTTTGGACATATATCAAGTTCTTCAAGCTTCTGATCAAACCAGGATGAATCATTATGTAAAAAGCTTGATTTGGAACCATTAATCAGTGGAGAGTCTTTTATGAAGTTGAATAAATCTCATAGGAGTTATGTTGAATAAGTTATTCCACTTTCTAATCAGGATATCCATGTTTAGCCTGTTTTGACATATGGCAAGTTCTTCAAGCTTCTAATCAAACTAGGATGAATCACTATGTAAGAAGCCTTATTTGGAACCATTATTCAGTGGAGAGTATCCATGAAGTTGAATAAATCTGAAAGAAGTTATGTTTAAGAAGTTATTCCACTTTCTAATTAGGATATCCATGTTTAGCCTGTTTGGATATATGGCAAGTTCTTTAAGATTTTAATCAAACCAGGATGAATCACTATGTAAGAAGATTGATTTGGAACCATTATTCAGTGGAGAGTCTCCATGAAGTTGAATAAATCCCAAAGGAGTTATGTTTTAGAAGTTATTCCACTTTCTAATCAGGATATCCATGTTTAGCATGTTTGGACATATGGCAAGTCTTCAAGCTTTTAATCAAACCAGGATTAATCACTATGTAAGAAGCTTGATTTGGAACCATTATTCAGTGGAGAGTCTCCATATCGTTGAATAAATCCCAAAGGAGTTATGTTTTAGAAGTTATTCCACTTTCTAACCAGAATATCCATATTTAGCTTTTTTGGACATTTAGTAAGTTCTTCAAGCTTCTAATCAAACCAGGATGAATCACTATGTAAAAAGCTTGATTTGTAACCATTAATCAGTGGAGAGTCTTTTATGAAGTTGAATAAATCTCATAGGAGTTATGTTGAATAAGTTATTCCACTTTCTAATAAGGATATCCATGTTTAGCATGTTTGGACATATGGCAAGTTCTTCAAGCTTCTAATCAAACCATGATGAATCACTATGTAAAAAGATTTATTTGAAACCATTAATCAATGGAGATTCTTTCATGAAGTTGAAAAAATCCCATAGGAGTGTTGACATGAAGAGAATAAAAGAGATAAGGCTGAGGTAAAGCAATGAAGAGAAGGAGGGAAACGATTCAGGTTATGCAAGAGAATCAAGTTGTTGACATGAATCAATAAAGGACAGCTATCCACAGGAACCCATCCACTGGAAGCTATCCACAAGATGAAGAACTAAAGAGAGAGGAAGAAACAACCTGGTTTCTTCTTGAAGAGAATTAAGCTAGAGTCTTATAAGGTTTTATAAGGAGGTTTTATAAGGCTTTATAAGGCTCGCCAGACTTGAGAGAACTTTGAATGCCAGACTTGACATCAATCAGAAGTCAAGCTGGACGTGGATAAGCTTTTGTACAAGTGGGAACAAGTGGGGAAGCTTCTAGGCAAGTGGAATTTTAATTAAAGTAGATCTGCTTTAAATAGAGCTGTTGGGTCAGAATGCACCATTTTATCCAGTGTGTTATTGCTTTACTCTCTCTCTCTCTCTATTTCGAAGTCTCCTCTCTCCTCCTCTCTCTCTCTCACAATTTACTCTGCTTCTCCTCTGTTCTTACTTTGTTCTTACTCCATTGTACTCATGAATCTCTTATTCTTCTTCTAAAATTTACATGGTATCAGAGCCATAAAGCTCTTGAACCAATCTTGGTAACTTCCGCAAACTATTATACTCTGTTCTTGGTTCTTTTTTCTTCAAGATTCACTCTCATACTCTGTTCTTGGCGAGTGAAAGATGGAGAGTAACAAACCTATCAACATACCAGTAACCCTTAAGGGGATTAACTATCTCTTATGGGCTAGGCTGGTGAAGACTGCCCTTGGTGGAAGAGGTTTATGGAGCCATGTCTCAACAGGAGAAGCTCCAAAACAAACCATCCAAGGAGAAGATGGAAAAGAGATGGTGGTAGCTGATGAAGATAAATGGGGTCGGGAGGACCTCATGGTGCTTTCTCTCATCCAAAGCTCTCTGGATCCAGCCATATTGGAGTCTTACTCATACTGTGAGACTACAAAAGAACTATGATAAACTCTTTACAAGGTGTATGGAAATGTTTCCAACCTTACTAGAGTGTTTGAAGTGAAAAGAGCCATCAATGCTCTCAGTCAAGGAGACATGGAGTTTCAGTCTTACTTTGGCAAGTTTAGGTCTCTCTGGGCAGAGCTAGAGCTGCTGAGACCACCCACTGTTGATCCCTCAACACTAAGTGCTAGGCGTCAAGAAGACAAGGTGTTTGGGTTGTTGCTTACTCTCAACCCATCCTACAATGGTCTCATCAAGCACATACTGAGAGCTGATAAACTACTATCACTTGATGAAGTATGCGCCCAAATCTAGAAGGAGGAAGGATCAGTGAGTTTGTTTGGAGGCAAAGGAGAGCTGGTTGTGGTTAATCAAGCCTAAGCAGCTGTAGCAAACAAGGGTGTATACAAGCATGAAGACAAGAGGGTCTTAATCTGTGACCATTGCAAGAAGAAAGGGCATATGAAAGACAAATGCTGGATATTACACCCACATCTGAAGCCAAACAAGTTCAGGGAGCGTGGCTCTCAGTTCATGGATACAAGAGCCAACTTCACAAATGATGTTGCTGGACCAGCCACCCCAAGCTTCAACAATGGTGTAGGAAGTGCAATGGCCTCCACATTAGTGTACTCCACGCCCATGACAAGCCAGGATGTGGTCCTCAAGAAATCTGACTTGGAGGCTCTCATCAAACTCTTTAAAGAGAACTCTGGTATTCCTAAAACTCTTGGTGTCTCCCTTAATGCTTCACACATTGCTGATAGTTCAATGGATATTTTAAAACCTGCTAGACCATTAGTTATAGATTCTGGTGCATCACATCATATGATTAGTGATTCTAACTTAATTAGAAATGTGAAACCTGCTCTAGGGAATGTGATGATAGCAAATAGTGATAAAATTCCAATAAAGGGAATAGGTGAACTGAAACTGTTTGATAAAGTGTCTAATGCATTCTATATGCCAACTTTTGCTTCAAACTTAGTTTCTGTGAAAAAGGTCACTAATGATCTAAATTGCCATGTTACATTCAGTCCTAATGAGGTTTACTTTCAGGATATTGAATCTAGTAAGTTGCTTGGCAAAGGTGTAACCAAGGGGGACTTGTACCTGCTTGAGGACACACGACCAACATCTGATCTATCTTGTACTTTTAATTCTGTTTTTGAATTCCCTAAAGATGTAATATGGCATGCTAGATTAGGACACCTCCATTCTCGTGCCTTGAACATCCTGTTGCCTAGTGTTTGTTTTAAAAGTGATTGTGAAGCTTGTATCTTAGGAAAACATTGTAAGAGTGTGTTTCCTAAATCAGTGACTATCTATGACAATTGCTTTGATTTAATTCATTATGATGTGTGGACTGCTCCATGTGCATCTAGAGAACATCATAGATATTTTGTGACATTCATTGATGAAAAATCTAAATATACATGGATCACATTGTTACAATCAAAGGATAGGGTGCTAGAAGCTTTTAAGAATTTTCAGAATTATATCACTAACCATTTCAATGTTAAGATCAAGATTCTTAGATCAAATAACGGGGGTGAATACACTAGCACATCCTTCAAGCAACACTTAGCCACACATGGGATCATTCACCAAACCAGTTGCCCTTACACACCACAACAAAATGGTGTGGCAGAAAGGAAGAATCGACACTTAATGGAGGTGGCCAGAAGTATGATGTTTCATGCTAATGTACCTAAGAGATTTTGGGGAGATGCAGTTGTCACTGCCACTTACCTGATCAACCGCACACCCACAAGAGTACTCCTTGATGCAACTCCATATGAGGTACTGAATAAAACCAAACCAAATATAGATCATTTGCGTGTGTTTGGGTGTGTGTGCTTTGTTTTGGTACCAGGTGAGCTAAGAAACAAACTAGAGGCAAGGAGTACAAAGGCCATGTTTATTGGGTACTCAACACATCAGAAAGGGTACAAGTGCTATGTCCCAGAAACAAGGAGAGTTCTAGTATCCATGGATGTTAAGTTCATGGAGTCAAAAGGCTACTATGATGAGAAGAGTTGGGGAGAACTCAAGGATCTATCTCAATCTGCCTCAGACAGAGCTAACAATCTGAGAGTAATTATGGAAAGGCTTGGTATCAGTTTATCAAAGGAACCAGAGCAGGTCAGGGAGGTCCCAACACAAACTGTTGAAGAGACAGTAGAAGATGTTGGAGTCACTCATTCTGATCATGAGGGGGCCAGTGGAACTGAGCAGCCTGTGGAAGCTCAACATAAAGGAGCATCAAGTCTCCATGATCATGATAAAAATGAGACTCCATCTGATGAGACACAACTGGAAGAGACACAAGTGGGAGAACAAGGAGAAGAAAATGAAGCTGAACCTGAGCAGATACAGCCTGTGAGAAGGAGTACAAGAATCATGAAACCAGCTTCCAACTAGATCAATACAAGGGTCTATTTCAATGCTGAGGCTGTGGCTCATCCCATCAGTGCTGTCTGCTCCCTTGCACAATACCCCAAGGAACATCAAGTCTTCATCAGTGAGTTGGATCAAGAATACATTCCAAAAACCTATGAAGAAGCTATACAACATGAGGAATGGAAGGCTTCTGTTGGTGATGAGATAGGCGCCATGATTAAGAATGATACATGGTTTGAAACTTTCAAGCTTCTAATCAAACCAGGATGAATCACTATGAAAAAACCTTGATTTGAAACCATTAATCAGTGGAGAGTCTTTTATGAAGTTTAATAAATCGCATAGGAGTTATGTTGAATAAGTTATTCCACTTTCTAATAAGGATATCCATGTTTAGCATGTTTGGACATATGGCAAGTTCTTGAAGCTTCTAATCAAACCAGGATGAATCACTATGTAAAAATCTTTATTTGGAACCATTAATCAATGGAGATTCTTTCATGAAGTTGAATAAATCCCATAGGAGTTATATTGAAGAAGTTATTCCAGTTTCTAATAAGGATATTAGCCTGTTTGGACATATGGCAAGTTCTTCATGCTTCTAAACAAACCAAGATGAATCACTATGTAAGAAGCTTGATTTGGAATCATTATTCAGTGGAGAGTATCCATGAAGGTTAATCAATCCCAAAGGAGTTATGTTTAAGAAGTTATTCCACTTTCTAATCAGGATATCCATGTTTAGCCTTTTTGGACATATGACAAGTTCTAAAGCTTCTAATCAAACCAGGATGAATAACTATGCAAGAAACTTGATTTGGAACCATTATTAAGTGTATAGTATCCATTAAGTGTATAGTATCCATTAAGTTGAATAAATCCCAAAGGAGTTATGTTTAAGAAGTTATTCCACTTTCTAATCAGGATATCCATGTTTAGCCTGTTTGGACATATGGCAAATTCTTGAAGCTTCTATTCAAACCAGGATGAATCACTATGTAAGAAGCTTGATATGGAACCATTATTCAGTGGAGAGTATCCATGAAGTTGAATAAATCCCAAAGAAGTTATGTTTAAGAAGTTATTCCACTTTCTAATCAGGATATCCATGTTTAGCCTGTTTGGACAAATGGCAAGTTCTTCAAGATTCTAATCAAGCCAGGATGAATAACTATGTAAGAAGCCTTATTTGGAACCATTATTCAGTGGAGAGTATCCATGAAGTTGAATAAATCCAAAAGGAGTTATGTTTAAGAAGTTATTCAACTTTCTAATCAGGATATCCATGTTTAGCATGTTTGGACATATGGCAAGTTCTTCAAGCTTCTAATCAAACCAGGATGAATCACTATGTAAGAAGCTTGATTTGAAACCATTATTCAGTGGAGTATCCATGAAGTTGAATAAATCCGAAAGGAGTTATGTTTAAGAAGTTATTCCACTTTCTAATTAGGATATCCATGTTTAGCCTGTTTTGACATATTGCAAGTTCTTCAAGCTTCTAATCAAACAAGGATGAATCACTATGTAAGAAGCCTTATTTGGAAACATTATTCAGTGGAGAGTATCCATGAAGTTGAATAAATCCCAAATGAGTTATGTTTAAGAAGTTATTCCACTTTCTAATCAAGATATCCATGTTTAGCCTGTTTTTACATATGTCATTTTTTTCAAGCTTCTAATAAAACTAGGATGAATCACTATGTAAGAAGCTTGATTTGGAACCATTATTAAGTGGAGAGTCTTTCATGAAGTTGAATAAATCTCATAGGAGTTATGTTGAATAAGTTATTCCACTTTCTAATCAAGATATCTATGTTTAGCCTGTTTGGACATATGACAAGTTCTTTAAGCTTCTAATCAAACCAAGATGAATCACTATGTAAGAAGCTTGATTTGGAACCATTATTCAGTGGAGGGTATCCATGAAGTTTAATAAATATCATAGGAGTTATGTTGAAGAAGTTATTCCACTTACTAGTCAGAATATCTATGTTTAGCATGTTTGGACATATGGCAAGTTCTTCAAGCTTCTAATTAAACCAGGATGAATCACTATGTAAAAAGCTTTATTTGGAACCATTAAATCAATGGAGATTCTTTCATGAAGTTGAAGAAATCCCATAGGAGTTATGTTGAAGAAGTTATTCCACTTTCTAATAATGATATTCATGATTAGCCTGTTTGGACATATGGCAAGTTATTCATGCTTCTAATCAAACCAGGATGAGTCACTATGTAAGAAGGTTCATTTGGAACCATTATTCAATGGAGAGTCTCCATGAAGTTGAATAAATCCCAAAGGAGTTATGTTTTAGAAGTTATTCCACTTTCTAATAAGGATATCCATATTTAGGTTTTTGGACATATAGCAAGTTCTTCAAGCTTCTAATCAAACCAGGATGAATCACTATGTAAGAAGCTTGATTTGGAACCATTATTCAGTGGATAGTTTCCATGAAGTTGAATAAATCCCAAAGGAGTTATGTTTAAGAAGTTATTCCACTTTCTAATCAGGATATCCATGTTTAGCCTGTTTGGACAAATGGCAAGTTCTTCAAGATTCTAATCAAGCCAGGATGAATAACTATGTAAGAAGCCTTATTTGGAACCATTATTCAGTGGAGAGTATCCATGAAGTTGAATAAATCCAAAAGGAGTTATGTTTAAGAAGTTATTCAACTTTCTAATCAGGATATCCATGTTTAGTATGTTTGGACATATGGCAAGTTCTTCAAGCTTCTAATCAAACCAGGATGAATCACTATGTAAGAAGCTTGATTTGAAACCATTATTCAGTGGAGTATCCATGAAGTTGAATAAATCCCAAATGAGTTATGTTTAAGAAGTTATTCCACTTTCTAATTAGGATATCCATGTTTAGCCTGTTTTGACATATTGCAAGTTCTTCAAGCTTCTAATCAAACCAGGATGAATCACTATGTAAGAAGCCTTATTTGGAAACATTATTCAGTGGAGAGTATCCATGAAGTTGAATAAATCCCATAGGAGTTATGTTTAAGAAGTTATTCCACTTTCTAATCAGGATATCCATGTTTAGCCTGTTTTTACATATGTCAATTTTTTCAAGCTTCTAATAAAACTAGTATGAATCACTATGTAAGAAGCTTGATTTGGCACCATTATTAAGTGGAGAGTCTTTCATGAAGTTGAATAAATCTCATAGGAGTTATGTTGAATAAGTTATTCCACTTTCTAATCAAGATATCTATGTTTAGCTTGTTTGGACATATGACAATTTCTTCAAGCTTCTAATCAAACCAGGATGAATCACTATGTAAGAAGCTTGATTTGGAACTATTATTCAGTGGAGAATATCCATGAAGTTGAATAAATCCTAAAGAAATTATGTTTAAGAAGTTATTCCACTTTCTAATCAGGATATCCATGTTTAGTCTGTTTGGACATATGGAAGTTTTTCAAGGTCCTAATCAAACTAGGATGAATCACTATGTAAGAAGCTTGATTTGGCACCATTAATAAGTGGAGATTCTTTCATGAAGTGGAATAAATCTCATAGGAGTTTTGTTGAATAAGTTATTCCACTTTCTAATTAGTATATCCATGTTTGGCCGGTTTGGACATATGGCAAGTTCTTCAAGCTTCTAATCAAACTAGGATGAATCACTATGTAAGAAGTATTATTTGGAACCATTATTAAGTGGAGAGTATCCATGAAGTTGAATAAATCCGAAAGGAGTTATGTTTAAGAAGTTATTCCACTTTCTAATCCAGATATCCATGTTTAGCCTGTTTGGACATATGGCAAGTTCTTCAAGCTTTTAATCAAACCAGGATGAATCACTATGTAAGAAGCTTGATTTAGAATAATTATTCAGTGGAGAGTCTCCATGAAGTTGAATAAATCCCAAAGGAGTTATGTTTAAGAAGTTATTCCACTTTCTAATCAAGATATCCATATTTAGTTTTTTTTGAACATATGGCAAGTTCTTCAAGCTTCTAATCAAACCAGGATGAATCACTATGTAAAAGGCTTGATTTGGAACCATTAATAAGTGGATAGTCTTTTATGAAGTTGAATAAATATTATAAGAGTTATGTTGAATAAGTTATTCCACTTTCTAATCAGGATATATCCATGTTTAGCCTGTTTGGACATATGACAAGTTCTTCAAGCTTCTAATCAAACTAGAATGAATCACTATGTAAGAAGCCTTATTTGGAACTATTATTCAGTGGAGAGTATCCATGAAGTTGAATAAATCCCAAAGGAGTTATGTTTAAGAAGTTATTCCACTTTCTAATCATGATATCCATGTTTAGCCTGTTTGGACATATGAAAAGTTCTTGAATCTTCTAATTAAACCAGGATGAATCAGTATGTAAGAAGCTTGATTTGGAACCATTATTCAGTGGAGAGTAGCCATGAAGTTGAATAAATCCCAAAGGAGTTATGTTTAAGAAGTTATTCCACTTTCTAATTTGGATATCCATGTTTAGCTTGTTTGGACATATGACAATTTCTTCAAGCTTCTAATCAAACCAGGATGAATCACTATGTAAGAAGCCTTATTTGGAATCATTGTTCAGTGGAGAGTATCCATGAAGTTGAATAAATCCTAAAGGAGTTATGTTTAAGAAGTTATTCCACTTTCTAAACAGGATATCCATGTTTAGCCTGTTTGGACATATGGCAAGTTCTTCAAGCTTCTAATCAAACTAGGATGAATCACTATGTAAGAAGCTTGATTTGGCACCATTAATAAGTGGAGAGTCTTTCATGAAGTTTAATAAATCTCATAGGAGTTATGTTGAATAAGTTATTCCATTTTCTAATGAGGATATCCATGTTTAGCTTGTTTGGACATATGGCAAGTTCTTCAAGCTTCTAATCAAACCAGGATGAATCACTATGTAAGAAGCTTGATTTGGAACCATTATTCAGTGGAGAGTATCCATGACGTTGAATAAATCCCAAAGGAGTTATGTTTAAGAAGTTATTCCACTTTCTAATCAGGATATCCATGTTTAGCATGTTTGGACATATGGCAAGTTCTTCAAGCTTCTAATCAAACCAGGATGAATCACTATGTAAGAAGCTTGATTTGGAACCATTAATCAGTGGAGAGTCTCCATGAAGTTGCATAAATCCGAAAGGAGTTATGTTTTAGAAGTTATTCCACTTTCTAATCAGGATATCCATATTTAGCTTTATTGGATTGTCATAAGGTGAGGCAGGCTGTGGAAAAGAAGATTATCCTCCCATGCTACACAAGAAGTGAAGATCAGTTGGCCGACATCTTCACCAAGGCTGCAAGTACTAAGGTTTGCGAGTTCATCCTTCCCAAGTTAGGACTCGTGGATCTCTCATCACACTGATCCTTTAGCCATGAGGTGTTCTACTCTTTTTCCTTGGCTTGGTTTTTATCCCAAGTGGTTTTTCCAAGCTAAGGTTTTAATGAGGGAATGCTTCATGGTTTCCAAGCTTGACTAGTTCCTATAGTCAAGCTTGAGGGGGAGTGTTGACATGAAGATAATAAGTGTTGACTTGAATCAATAAAGGACAGCTATCCACAGGAATCCATCCACTGGAAACTATCCAAAAGATTAAGAACTAAAGAGAGAGGAAGAAACAATCTGGTTTCTTCCTGAAGAGAATTAAGCTAGAGTCTTATAAGGTTTTATAAGGAGTTCCTATAAGGCTTTATAAGGCCCGCCAGATTTGAGAGAACTTTGAATGCCAGACTTGACGTCAATCAGAAGTCAAGCTGGACGTGGATAAGCTTTTGTACAAGTCGGAACAAGTGGGGAAGCTTCTAGGCAAGTGGAATTTGAATTAAAGTAGATTTGCTTTAAATAGAGTTGTTGGGTCAGAATGCACCCTATTATCCAGTGTGTTGTTGCTTGCCTCTCTCTCTCATCTTGGCTTTTAAATATGTTGTAAGTAACCAGATATTAATTAAGGAAAATAATTCTTATCCTTCTCTCTCTCTGAATTTCGAAATCTCTCACTCTCTCTCTTGTTCTTCATGTTCTTATTCTCTCACTAAACATCTCATATTCTTACAAATCTCACAAAACCAGGATGAATCACTATGTAAGAAGCCTTATTTGGAACCATTATTAAGTGGACAGTATCCATGAAGTTTAATAAATCCCAAACGAGTTATGTTGAATAAGTTATTCCACTTTCTAATCAGGATATCCATGTTTAGCTCGTTAGGACATATGGCAAGTTCTTTAAGCTTCTAATCAAACCAGGATGAATAACTATGTAAGAAGCTTGATTTGGGACCATTATTCAGTGGAGAGTATCCATGAAGTTGAATAAATCCCAAAGGAGTTATGTTTAAGAAGTTATTCCGCTTTCTAATCAGGATATCCATGTTTAGCCTGTTAGGACATATGGCAAGTTCTTTAAGCTTCTAATCAAACCAGGATGAATAACTATGTAAGAAGCTTGATTTGGAACCATTATTCAGTGGAGAGTATCCATGAAGTTGAATAAATCCCAAAGGAGTTATGTTTAAGAAGTTATTCCGCTTTCTAATCAGGATATCCATGTTTAGCCTCTTTGGACATATGACAAGTTCTTCAAGCTTTTAATCAAACCAGGATGAATCAATATGTAAGAAGCTTGATTTGGAACCATTATTCAGTGGAGAGTCTCCATGAAGTTGAATAAATCCCCAAAGGAGTTATTTTTTAGAAGTTATTCCAGTTTCTAATCATGATATCCATATTTAGCTTTTTTGGACATATAACAAGTTCTTCAAGCTTCTAATCAAACCATGATGAATCACTATGTACAAAGCTTGATTTGGAACCATTAATCGGTGGAGAGTCTTTTATGAAGTTGAATAAATCTCATAGGAGTTATGTTGAATAAGTTATTTTACTTTCTAATCAGAATATCCATGTTTAGCCTTTTTGGACATATGACAAAGTCTATAAGATTTTATTCAAACCAGGATGAATCACTATGTAAGAAGATTGATTTGTAACCATTATTCAGTGGAGAATATCCATGAAGTTGAATCAATCCCAAAG
>MU106361.1:7122-20611 GCA_012274485.2 Sinapis alba | reverse complement strand
TTTGGACATATAACAAGTTCTTCAAGCTTCTAATCAAACCATGATGAATCACTATGTATAAAGCTTGATTTGGAACCATTAATCGGTGGAGAGTCTTTTATGAAGTTGAATAAATCTCATAGGAGTTATGTTGAATAAGTTATTTTACTTTCTAATCAGAATATCCATGTTTAGCCTTTTTGGACATATGACAAAGTCTATAAGATTTTATTCAAACCAGGATGAATCACTATGTAAGAAGATTGATTTGTAACCATTATTCAGTGGAGAATATCCATGAAGTTGAATCAATCCCAAAGAAGTTATGTTTTAGAAGTTATTCCACTTTCTAACCAGGATATCCATATTTAGCTTTTTTGGACATATGGCAAGTTCTTCAAGCTTCTAATAAAACCAGGATGAATCACTATGTAAAAAGCTTGATTTGGAACCATTAATCAATGGAGATTCTTTCATGAAGTTAAATAAATCCCATATGAGTTATGTTGAAGAAGTTATTCCACTTTCTAATAAGGATATCAGCATGTTTGGTCAGATGGCAAGTTCTTCATGCTTCTAAACAAACCAAGATGAATCACTATGTAAGAAGCTTGATTTGGAACCATGATTCAGTGGAGAGTCTCCATGAAGTTGAATAAATCCCAAAGGAGTTATGTTTTAGAAGTTATTCCACTTTCTAATAAGTATATCCATATTTAGCTTTTTTTTGGACATATGGCAAGTTCTTCAAGCTTCTAATCAAACCAGGATGAATCACTATGTAAAAAGCTTGATTTGTAACCATTAATCAGTGGAGAGTCTTTCACGAAGTCGAATAATTCCCATAAGAGTTATGTTGAAGAAGTTATTCCACTTTCTAATCAATATTTTCATGTTTAGCCTGTTTGGACATATGGCAAATTCCTCATGCTTCTAAACAAACCAAGATGAATCACTATGTAAGAAGCTTGATTTGGAACCATTATTTAGTGGAAAGTATCTATGAAGTTGAATAAATCCCAAAGGAGTTATGTTTAAGAAGTTATTCCACTTTCAAATCAGGATATCCATGTTTCGCCTGTTTGGACATGTGGCAAGTTCTTCAAGCTTCTTATCAAACCAGGATGAATCACTATGTAAGATGATTGATTTGGAACCATTATTCAGTGGAGAGTATCCATGAAGTTGAATAAATCCCATAGGAGTTACATTGAAGAAGTGATTCCACTTTCTAATCAGGATTTTCATGTTTAGCCTGTTTGGACATATGGCAAGTTCTTCATGCTTCTAAATAAACCAAGATGAATCACTATGTAAGAAGCTTGATTTGGAACCATTATTCAGTGGAAAGTATCCATAAAGTTGAATCAATCCCAAAGGAGTTATTTTCAAGAAGTTATTCCACTTTCTAATCAGGATATACATTTTTAGCATTTTTGGATATATGGCAAGTTCTTCAAGATTCTAATCAAACCATGATGAATCACTATGTAAAAAGCTTGATTTGGAACCATTAATCAGTGGAGAGTCTTTCATGAAGTCGAAAAATCACATAGGAGTTATGTTGAATATGTTATTCTACTTTCTAATCAGTATATCCATGTTTAGCCTGTTTGGTCATATGGCAAGTTCTTCAAGCTTCTAATCAAACCAGGATGAATAGTTATGCAAGAATCTTGATTTGGAACTATTATTCAGTGGAGAGTATCCATGAAGTTGAATAAATCCCAAAGGAGTTATGTTTAAGAAGTTATTCCACTTTCTAATCAGGATATCTATGTTTAGCATGTTTGGACATATGGCAAGTTCTTGAAGCTTCTAATCAAACCAGGATGAATCACTAGGTAAGAAGCTTGATTTGGAACAATTATTCAGTGGAGAGTATCCATGAAGTTGAATAAATCTCACATGAGTTATGTTGAAGAAGTTATTCCACTTACTAATCATGATATCCATATTTAGCCTGTTATGACATATGGCAAGTCTTTCAAGCTTCTAATAAAACCAGAGTGAATCACTATGTAAAAAGCTTGATTTGGAACCATTAATCAATGGAGATTCTTTCATAAAGTTAAATAAATCCCATGGGAGTTATGTTGAAGAAGTTATTCCACTTTCTAATCAGGATATCCATGTTTAGCCTGTTTGGACATATGGCAAGTTCTTCAAGCTTTTAATCAAACCAGGATGAATCACTATGCAAGAATCTTTATTTGGAACCATTATTGAAAGGAGAGTATCCATGAAGTTGAATAAATCCCAAAGGAGTTATGTTTAAGAAGTTATTCCACGTTCTAATCAGGATATCCATGTTTAGCCTTTTTGGACATGTGGCAAGTTCTTCAGGATTCTTATCAAACCAGGATGAATCACTATGTAAGAAGCCTGATTTGGAACCATTACTCAGTTTAGAGTATCCATGAAGTTGAATAAATCCCAATGGAGTTATGTGTTAGAAGTTATTCCACTTTCTAATCAGGATATACATTTTTAGCATGTTTGGACATATGGCAAGTTCTTGAAGCTTCTAATCAAACCAGGATGAATCACTATATAAAAAGCTTGATTTGGAACCATTATTCAGTGGAGAGTATCCATGAAGTTGAATAAATCCCAAAGGAGACATGTTTAAGAAGTTATTCCACTTTCTAATCAGGATAACTATGTTTAGCCTGTTTGGACATGTGGCAAGTTCTTCAAGCTTCTTATCAAACCAGGATGAATCACTATGTAAGAAGCTTGATTTTTAACCATTATTCAGTGGAGATTCTTTCACGAAGTTAAATAAATCCCATAGGAGTTATGTTGAAGAAGTTATTCCACTTTCTAATCAGAATATCCATGTTTAGCCTGTTTGGACATATGGCAAGTTCTTCAAGCTCCTAATCAAACCAGGATGAATCACTATGTAAGAAGCTTGATTTGGAACCTTTATTCAGTGGATAGTCTCCATGAAGTTGAATAAATCCCAATGGAGTTATGTTTTAGAAGTTATTCCACTTTCTAATCAG
This sequence comes from Sinapis alba, assembly GCA_012274485.2. Classification (NCBI taxonomy): domain Eukaryota; kingdom Viridiplantae; phylum Streptophyta; class Magnoliopsida; order Brassicales; family Brassicaceae; genus Sinapis; species Sinapis alba. The sequence goes on along the minus strand of MU106361.1, from coordinate 17,621 downwards.
GATATCTATATTTAGCTTTTTTGGACATATGGCAAGTTCTTCAAGCTTCTAATCAAACCAGGATGAATCACTATGTAAAAAGCTTTATTTGGAACCATTAATCAGTGGAGAGTCTTTCACGAAGTCGAATAAGTCCCATAGGAGTTATGTTGAAGAAGTTATTCCACTTTCTAATCAGGATTTTCATGTTTAGCATGTTTGGACATATGGCAAGTTCCTCATGCTTCTAAACAAACCAAGATGAATCACTATGTAAGAAGCTTGATTTGGAACAAATATTCAGTGGAAAGTATTCATGAAGTTGAATCAATACCAAAGGACTTATGTTTAAGAAGTTATTCCACTTTCTAATCAGGATATCCATGTTTAGCCTATTTGGACATATGGCAAGTACTTGAAGCTTCTAATCAAACCAGGATGAATCACTATGCAACAAGCATGATTTGGAACCATTATTCAGTGGAGAGTATCCATGAAGTTGAATATATCTCAAAGGAGACATGTTTAAGAAGTTATTCTACTTTCTAATCAGGATATCCATGTTTAGCATGTTTGGACATGTGGCAAGTTCTTCAAGCTTCTTATCAAACCAGGATGAATCACTATGTAAGAAGCTTGATTTAGAACCATTATTCAGTGGAGATTCTTTCATAAAGTTAAATAAATCCCATAGGAGTTATGTTGAAGAAGTTATTCTACTTTCTAATCAGGATATCCATGTTTAGCCTGTTTGGACATATGGCAAGTTCTTCAAGCTCCTAATCAAACCAGGATGAATCACTATGTAAGAAGCTTGATTTGGAACCTTTATTCAGTGGATAGTCTCCATGAAGTTGAATAAATCCCAATGGAGTTATGTTTTAGAAGTTATTCCACTTTCTAACCAGAATATCTATATTTAGCTTTTTTTGGACATATGGCAAGTTCTTCAAGCTTCTAATCAAACCAGGATGAATCACTATGTAAAAGGCTTTATTTGGAACCAATAATCAGTGGAGAGTCTTTCACGAAGTCGAATAAATCCCATAGGAGTTATGTTGAAGAAGTTATTCCACTTTTTAATCAGGATTTTCATGTTTAGCCTGTTTGGACATATGGCAAGTTCCTCATGCTTCTAAACAAACCAAGATGAATCACTATGTAAGAAGCTTGATTTGGAACCATTATTCAGTGGAAAGAATCCATGAATTTGAATCAATCCCAAAGGAGTTATGTTTAAGAAGTTATTCCACTTTCTAATAAGGATATCCATGTTTAGCCTTTTTGGACACATGGCAAGTTTTTGAAGCTTCTAATCAAACCAGGATGAATCACTATGCAAGAAGCTTGATTTGTAACCATTATTCAGTGGAGAGTATCCATGAAGTTGAATAAATCCCAAAGGAGTTATGTTTAAGAAGTTATTCCACTTTCTAATCAGGATATCAATGTTTAGCCTGTTTGGACATGTGGCAAGCTTTTCAAGCTTCTTATCAAACCAGGATGAATCACTATGTAAGATTCTTGATTTGGAACCATTATTCAGTGGATAGTATCCATGAAGTTGAATAAATCCCAAAAGAGTTATGTTTAAGAAGTTATTCCACTTTCTAATCAGGATATCCATGTTTAGTCTGTTTGGACATATGGCAAGTTCTTCAAGCGTCTAATAAAACCAAGATGAATCACTATGTAAAAAGCTTGATTTGGAACCATTAATCAATGGAGATTCTTTCATGAAGTTAAATAAATCCCATAGGAGTTATGTTGAAGAAGTTATTCCACTTTCTAATCTGGATATCCATGTTTAGCCTGTTTGGACATTTGGCAAGTTCTTCAAGCTTTTAATAAAACCAGGATGAATCACTATGTAAAAACCTTGATTTGGAACCATTATTCAGTGGAGAGTATCCATGAAGTTGAATAAATCCCAATGGAGTTATGTTTAAGAAGTTATTCCACTTTCTAATCAGGATATACATTTTTAGCATGTTTGGACATATGGCAAGTTCTTCAAGCTTCTAATCAAACCAGGATGAATCACTATGTAAAATGCTTGATTTGGAACCATTAATCAGTGGAGAGTCTTTCATGAAGTCGAAAAAATCACATAGGAGTTATGTTGAATATGTTATTCCACTTTCTAATCAGGATATCCATGTTTAGCCTGTTTGGACATATGGCAAGTTCTTCAAGCTTCAAATCAAACCAGGATAAATACCTATGCAAGAATCTTGATTTGGAACCATTATTCAGTGGAGAGTATCCATGAAGTTGAATAAATCCCAAAGGAGTTATGTTTAAGAAGTTATTCCACTTTCTAATCAGGATATCCATGTTTAGCATGTTTGGACATATGGCAAGTTCTTGAAGCTTCTAATCAAACCAGGATGAATCACTATGTAAGAAGCTTGATTTGGAACAATTATTCAGTGGCGAGTATCCATGAAGTTGAATAAATCTCATATGAGTTATGTCGAAGAAGTTATTCCACTTACTAATCAGGATATCCATGTTTAGCCTGTTATGACATATGGCAAGTTCTTCAAGCTTCTAATAAGACCAAGGTGAATCACTATGTAAGAAGCTTGATTTGGAACCATTAATAAATGGAGATTCTTTCATGAAGTTAAATAAATCCCATAGGAGTTAAGTTGAAGAAGTTATTCCACTTTCTAATCAGGATATCCATGTTTAGCCTGTTTGGACATATGGCAAGTTATTCATGCTTCTAAATAAAGTAAGATTAATCACTATGTAAGAAGCTTGATTTGGAACCATTATTCAGTGGAGAGTCTTTCATGAAGTTGAATCAATCCCAAAGGAGTTATGTTTCAGAAGTTATTCCACTTTCTAATCAAGATATCCATGTTTAGCCTGTTTGGACATATGGCAAGTTCTTCAAGCTTCTAATCAAACCAGGATGAATCACTATGCAAGAAGCTTGAATTGGAACCATTATTCAGTTTAGATTATCCATGAAATTGTATAAATCCCAATGGAGTTATGTTTAGGAAGTTATTCCACTTTCGAATCAGGATATCCATGTTTAGCATGTTTGGACATATGGCAAGTTATTCAAGCTTCTAATCAAACCAGGATGAATCACTATATAAGAATCTTGATTTCGAACCATTATTCAGTGGAAAGTATCCATGAAGTTAAATAAATCCCAAAAGAGTTATGTTTAAGAAGTTATTCCACTTCCTAATCTGGATATCCATGTTTAGCCTGTTTGGACATATGGCAAGTTCTTCAAGCTTTTAATCAAACCAGGATGAATAAATATGCAAGAAGCTTGATTTGGAACCATTATTCAGTGGAGAGTATCCATGAAGTTGAATAAATCCCAAAGGAGTTATGTTTAAGAAGTTATTCCACTTTCTAATCAGGATATCCATGTTTAGCCTGTTTGGACATGTGGCAAGTTCTTCAAGCTTCTTATCAAACCAGGATGAATCACTATGTAAGAAGCTTGATTTGGAACCATTATTAATTCAGAGTATCCATGAAATTGTATAAATCCCAAAGGAGTTATGTTTAGGAAGTTATTCCACTTTATAATCAGGATATCCATGTTTAGCATGTTTGGACATATGGCAAGTTATTCAAGCTTCTAATCAAACCAGGATGAATCACTATGTAAGAATCTTGATTTGGAACCATTATTCAGTGGAGAGTGTCCATGAAGTTGAATAAATCCCAAAGGAGTTATGTTTAAGAAGGTATTCCATTTTCTAATCATGATATCAATGTTTAGCCTGTTTGGACATATGGCAAGTTCTTCAAGCTTTTAATCAAACCAGGATGAATCACTATGCAAGAATCTTTATTTTGAACCATTATTCAAAGGAGAGTATCCATGAAGTTGAATAAATCCCAAGGAGTTATGTTTAAGAAGTTATTCCACGTTCTAATCAGGATATCCATGTTTCGCCTTTTTGGACATGTGGCAAGTTCTTCAGGCTTCTTATCAAACCATGATGAATCACTATGTAAGAAGCTTGATTTTGAACCATTATTCAGTTTAGAGTATCCATGAAGTTGAATAAATTATATAGGAGTTATGTTTAAGAAGTTATTCCACTTTCTAATCAGGATATCCATGTTTAGCCTGTTTGGACATGTGGCAAGTTCTTTAAGCTTTTAATTAAACCAGGATAAATCACTATGTAAGAAGCTTGATTTGGAACTATTATTCAGTGTAGAGTATCCATGAAGTTGAATAAATCCCAATGGAGTTATGTTTAAGAAGTTATTCCACTTTCTAATCAGGATATACATTTTAGCATGTTTGGACATATGGCAAGTTCTTGAAGCTTCTAATCAAACCAGGTTGAATCACTATATAAAAAGCTTGATTTGGAACCATTATTCAGTGGAGTGTATCCATGAAGTTGAATAAATCCCAAAGGAGACATGTTTAAGAAGTTATTCCACTTTCTAATCAGGATAGCTATGTTTAGCAAGTTTGGACATGTGGCAAGTTCTTCAAGCTTCTTATCAAACCAGGATGAATCACTATGTAAGAAGCTTGATTTAGAACCATTATTCAGTGGAGATTCTTTCATGAAGTTAAATAAATCCTATAGGAGTTATGTTGAAGAAGTTATTCCACTTTCTAATCAGAATATCCATGTTTAGCATGTTTGGACATATGGAAAGTTCTTCAAGCTTCTAATCAAACCAGGATGAATCACTATGCAAGAAGTTTGAATTGGAACCATTATTCAGTGTAGATTATCCATGAAATTGTATAAATCCCAAAGGAGTTATGTTTAGGAAGTTATTCCACTTTCGAATCAGGATATCCATGTTTAGCATGTTTGGACATATGGCAAGTTATTCAAGCTTCTAATCAAACCAGGATGAATCACTATGTAAGAATCTTGATTTGGAACCATTATTCAGTGGAGAGTATCCATGAAGTTGAATAAATCCCAAAGGAGTTATGTTCAAGAAGGTATTCTACTTTCTAATCAGGATATCCATGTTTAGCCTGTTTGGACATATGGCAAGTTCTTCAAGCTTTAAATCAAACCAGGATGAATCACTATGCAAGAATCTTTATTTGGAACCATTATTCAAAGGAGAGTATCCATGAAGTTGAATATATCCCAAGGAGTTATGTTTAAGAAGTTATTCCACGTTTTAATCAGGATATCCATGTTTAGCCTCTTTGGACATGTGGCAAGTTCTTCAGGCATCTTATCAAACCAGGATGAATCACTATGTAAGAAGCTTGATTTTGAACCATTATTCAGTTTAGAGTTTCCATGAAGTTGAATAAATTATAAAGGAGTTATGTTTAAGAAGTTATTCCATTTTCTAATCAGGATATCCATGTTTAGCCTGTTTGGACATATGGCAAGTTCTTTAAGCTTTTAATCAAACCATGATGAATCACTATGTAAGAAGCTTGATTTGGAACCATTATTCAGTGTAGAGTATCCATAAAGTTGAATAAATCCCAATGGAGTTATGTTTAAGAAGTTATTCCACTTTCTAATCAGGATATACATTTTTAGCATGTTTGGACAAATGGCAAGTTCTTGAAGCTTCTAATCAAACCAGGATGAATCACTATATAAAAAGCTTAATTTGGAACCATTATTCAGTGGAGTGTATCCATGAAGTTGAATAAATCCCAAAGGAGACATGTTTAAGAAGTTATTCCACTTTCTAATCAGGATAGCTATGTTTAGCCTGTTTGGACATGTGCCAAGTTCTTCAAGCTTCTTATCAAACCAGGATGAATCACTATGTAAAAAGCATGATTTAGAACCATTATTCAGTGGAGATTCTTTCATGAAGTTAAATAAATCCCATAGGAGTTCTGTTGAAGAAGTTATTCCACTTTCTAATCGGAATATCCATGTTTAGCCTGTTTGGACATATGGCAAGTTCTTCAAGCTCCTAATCAAACCAGGATGAATCACTATGTGAGAAGCTTTATTTGGAACCATTATTCAGTGGAGAGTCTCCATGAAGTTGAATAAATCCCAATGGAGTTATGTTTTAGAAGTTATTCCACTTTCTAATCAGGATATCTATATTTAGCTTTTTTGGACATATGGCAAGTTCTTCAAGCTTCTAATCAAACCAGGATGAATCACTATGTAAAAAGCTTTATTTGGAACACCATTAATCAGTGGAGAGTCTTTCACGAAGTCGAATAAATCTCATAGGAGTTATGTTGAAGAAGTTATTCCACTTTCTAATCAGGATTTTCATGTTTAGCATGTTTGGACATATGGCAAGTTCCTCATGCTTCTAAACAAACCAAGATGAATCACTATGTAAGAAGCTTGATTTGGAACCAATATTCAGTGGAAAATATCCATGAAGTTGAATCAATCCCAAAGGAGTTATGTTTAAGAAGTTATTCCACTTTCTAATCATGATATCCATGTTTAGCCTATTTGGACAAATGGCAAGTTCTTGAAGCTTCTAATCAAACCAGGATGAATCACTATGCAACAAGCTTGATTTGGAACCATTATTCAGTGGAGAGTATCCATGAATTTGAATAAATCCCAAAGGAGACATGTTTAAGAAGTTATTCCACTTTCTAATCAGGATATCCATGTTTAGCATGTTTGGACATGTGGCAAGTTCTTCAAGCTTCTTATCAAACTAGGATGAATCACTATGTAAGAAGCTTGATTTAGAACCATTATTCAACGGAGATTCTTTCATGAAGTTAAATAAATCTCATAGGAGTTATGTTGAAGAAGTTATTCCACTTTCTAATCAGGATATCCATGTTTAGCTTGTTTGGACATATGGCAAGTTCTTCAAGCTCCTAATCAAACCAGGATGAATCACTATGTAAGAAGCTTGATTTTGAACCATTATTCAGTGCATAGTCTCCATGAAGTTGAATAAATCCCAATGGAGTTATGTTTTAGAAGTTATTTCACTTTCTAATCAAGATATCTATATTTAGCTTTTTTGGACATATGGCAAGTTCTTCAAGCTTCTAATCAAACCAGGATGAATCACTATGTAAAAGGCTTTATTTGGAACCATTAATCAGTGGAGAGTCTTTCAAGAAGTCGAATAAATCCCATAGGAGTTATGTTGAAGAAGTTATTCCACTTTCTAATCAGTATTTTCATGTTTAGCCTGTTTGGACATATGGCAAGTTCCTCATGCTTCTAAAAAAACCAAGATTAATCACTATGTAAGAAGCTTATTTGGAACCATTATTCAGTGTAGAGTATCCATGAAGTTGAATAAATCCCAATGGAGTTATGTTTAAGAAGTTATTCCACTTTCTAATCATGATATACATTTTTAGCATGTTTGGACATATGGCAAGTTCTTGAAGCTTCTAATCAAACCAGGATGAATCACTATATAAAAAGCTTGATTTGGAACCATTATTCAGTGGAGTGTATCCATGAAGTTGAATAAATCCCAAAGGAGACATGTTTAAGAAGTTATTCCACTTTCTAATCAGGATATCCATGTTTAGCCTGTTTGGACATATGGCAAGTTCTTCAAGTTTCTAATCAAACCAGGATGAATCACTATGTAAAAAGCTTGATTTGTAACCATTAATCAATGGAGATTCTTTCATGAAGTTAAATAAATCCCATAGGAGTTATGTTGAAGAAGTTATTCCACTTTCTAATCAAGATATCCATGTTTAGCCTGTTTGGACATTTGGCAAGTTCTTCAAGCTTTTAATCAAACCAGGATGAATCACTATGTAAGAAGCTTGATTTGGAACCATTATTCAGTGGAGAGTATCCATGAAGTTGAATAAATCCCAATGGAGTTATGTTTAAGAAGTTATTCAACTTTCTAATCAGGATATACATTTTTAGCATGTTTGGACATATGGCAAGTTCTTCAAGCTTCTAATCAAACCAGGATGAATCACTATGTAAAAAGCTTGATTTGGAACCATTAATCAGTGGAGAGTCTTTCATGAAGTCGAAAAAATCACATAGGAGTTATGTTGAAGAAGTTATTCCACTTTCTAATAAAGATATCCATGTTTAGCCTTTTTGGACATATGGCAAGTTCTTCAAGCTTCTAATCAAACCAGGATAAATACCTATGCAAGAATCTTGATTTGGAACCATTATTCAGTGGAGAGTATCCATGAAGTTGAATAAATCCCAATGGAGTTATGTTTAAGAAGTTATTCAACTTTCTAATCAGGATATACATTTTTAGCATGTTTGGACATATGGCAAGTTCTTCAAGCTTCTAATCAAACCAGGATGAATCACTATGTAAAAAGCTTGATTTGGAACCATTAATCAGTGGAGAGTCTTTCAAGAAGTCGAAAAAATCACATAGGAGTTATGTTGAATATGTTATTCCACTTTCTAATCAAGATATCCATGTTTAGCCTTTTTGGACATATGGCAAGTTCTTCAAGCTTCTAATCAAACCAGGATAAATACCTATGCAAGAATATTGATTTGGAACCATTATTCAGTGGAGAGTATCCATGAAGTTGAATAAATCCCAAAGCAGTTAGGTTTAAGAAGTTATTCCACTTTCTAATCAGGATATCCATGTTTAGCATGTTTGGACATATGGCAAGTTCTTGAAGCTTCTAATCAAAACAGGATGAATCACTATGTAAGAAGCTTGATTTGGAACAATTATTCAGTGGAGATTATCCATGAAGTTGAATAAATCTCATATGAGTTATGTTGAAGAAGTTATTCCACTTACTAATCAGGATATCCATGTTTAGCCTGTTACGACATATGGCAAGTTCTTCAAGCTTCTAATAAAACCAAGGTGAATCACTATGTAAGAAGCTTGATTTGGAACCATTAATCAATGGAGATTCTTTCATGAAGTTAAATAAATCCCATAAGAGTTATGTTGAAGAAGTTATTCCACTTTCTAATCAGGATATCCATGTTTAGCATGTTTGGACATGTGGCAAGTTCTTCAAGCTTCTTATCAAACCAGGATGAATCACTATGTAAGATGCTTGATTTGGAACCATTATTCAGTGGAGAGTATCCATGAAGTTGAATAAATCCCAAAGGAGTTATGTTTAAGAAGTTATTCCACTTTTTAATCAGGATATCCATGTTTAGCCTGTTTGGACATATGGCAAGTTCTTCAAGCGTCTAATAAAACCAAGATGAATCACTATATAAAAAGCTTGATTTGTAACCATTAATCAATGGAGATTCTTTCATGAAGTTAAATAAATCCCATAGGAGTTATGTTGAAGAAGTTATTCCACTTTCTAATCAGGATATCCATGTTTAGCCTGTTTGGACATTTGGCAAGTTCTTCAAGCTTTTAATCAAACCAGGATGAATCAATATGTAAGAAGCTTGATTTGGAACCATTATTCAGTGGAGAGTATCCATGAAGTTGAATAAATCCCAATGGAGTTATGTTTAAGAAGTTATTCAACTTTCTAATCAGGATATACATTTTTAGCATGTTTGGACATATGGCAAGTTCTTCAAGCTTCTAATCAAACCAGGATGAATCACTATGTAAAAAGTTTGATTTGGAACCATTAATCAGTGGAGAGTCTTTCATGAAGTCGAAAAAATCACATAGGAGTTATGTTGAATATGTTATTCCACTTTCCAATCAAGATATCCATGTTTAGCCTTTTTGGACATATGGCAAGTTCTTCAAGCTTCTAATCAAACCAGGATAAATACCTATGCAAGAATATTGATTTGGAACCATTATTTAGTGGAGAGTATCCATGAAGTTGAATAAATCCCAAAGCAGTTAGGTTTAAGAAGTTATTCCACTTTCTAATCAGGATATCCATGTTTAGCATGTTTGGACATATGGCAAGTTCTTGAAGCTTCTTATCAAACCAGGATGAATCACTATGTAAGAAGCTTGATTTGGAACAATTATTCAGTGGAGATTATCCATGAAGTTGAATAAATCTCATATGAGTTATGTTGAAGAAGTTATTCCACTTACTAATCAGGATATCCATGTTTAGCCTGTTACGACATATGGCAAGTTCTTCAAGCTTCTAATAACACCAAGGTGAATCACTATGTAAGAAGCTTGATTTGGAACCATTAATCAATGGAGATTCTTTCATGAAATTAAATAAATCCCATAAGAGTTATGTTGAAGAAGTTATTCCACTTTCTAATCAGGATATCCATGTTTAGCCTGTTTGGACATGTGGCAAGTTCTTCAAGCTTCTTATCAAACCAGGATGAATCACTATGTAAGATGCTTGATTTGGAACCATTATTCAGTGGAGAGTATCCATGAAGTTGAATAAATCCCAAAGGAGTTATGTTTAAGAAGTTATTCCACTTTTTAATCAGGATATCCATGTTTAGCATGTTTGGACATATGGCAAGTTCTTCAAGCGTCTAATAAAACCAAGATGAATCACTATGTAAAAAGCTTGATTTGTAACCATTAATCAATGGAGATTCTTTCATGAAGTTAAATAAATCCCATAGGAGTTATGTTGAAGAAGTTATTCCACTTTCTAATCAGGATATCCATGTTTAGCCTGTTTGGACATTTGGCAAGTT
>MU106360.1:0-133571 GCA_012274485.2 Sinapis alba | reverse complement strand
AAGAAGAAAAAGCCGATAATCTCTGTGTCACTCCTGTTTCATTCTCAAATGTAAAAGTTAAAATCAGCGAAATCCCCAAATTTGAGTCGAAGTCCCATATTTGAATCTCAAAACCCTAGCTTTAGAATCATACCGAGATTGCGTTGGAGAATCAAAGCTTCATCCTCTTCGTTGGAAAAGATCGTCGTCGGATAGTCGCTGGAGCTAATGGAACGCGAAATCGTCGTCGTCACCGTTGTCGTCGTCGTTGTCGTCGCCGTCGTCGTCGAAAGACACGAGAAATCGAAGAGTTTTTTTTTTTTTTCTGTTTTATCTAAAATAAAACAAGGATATTAAGGTTATTTTGTGTGTTAATGAAGGTTGTTTTTGTGACTTTTTAGCTTCCAGTGCTATTTTTGGGACAAAAAGTAAAAAGAGTCTATTAATGAGAATTGCCCTTATTTTTTTCTTTAACACAACAATTAATTAACCAGGCAAGGTATTAGAGTTACTTGAAACAAAAGCAAAGGTACATGCGATAAAAAGAAAGAGATAGGGTCTCGATGTCCAGGATGACTTCGAAAAACCAAATTTGTCTAACATTGCTGGAATGAAGGTCCATTCCAACTTATCATAGGCTGTGCGTTTTCACCGCCATAGCAAAAGCTCATCTAGACTCATTACCAAACAATATCTTAAAACTCTATTTTATACACAACTATATTCATTTTTCTTAACCATTATATGATCTTAACATCTCAGTGACCTGCAAACTCGATCCATTCCATGGAACAACAAGTTTTTTTTTTTGTTTCACATCCTTTCTAGTCGTGCACTGTAAAACAAATGAAAAGAGGAAAGAAATAAACAATCGTTACAAAAGACAAGAAACATAGAATAGTAATAAGCGAACATAATGTTAATTCTCATGTTTCTGGATATTTGATTTTGGTGTATTTAGGAAGTGAATAAGCCCCAGTGGTGATCTGATGGTAGAGTTTCCTTCATCTTTTGATGGTAAAGAAACAAAAACAAAACATCACATTCACACCTTATCCAGAGCATTGACCAAAAGCTCAGCAAAGGCTCCAAGGACCCATTTGTGACTTGTTGTGGTAGAATGCAAAAACTAATGATGGACTCTTAAAGGATCAAATTCACCTGAAAAAAACCCATTATGGTTTGTGTTCTCAAACCCATAACAAAGAAGCAAGTTTAGTACTGAAATCACCTGCAGAAACTTCCCAATCACCAATTCACCACCAGATGTTTGACAGACAATTCCAAACAAAGTCAGTGTTATAAAAATGTACAGTATTAGCGAAAGAATTACCTGGTCTATGTCTTCACAGATAGTAAGCTCCTTGAGGCCATATGGATAGCTGCATAAGCAAAAAAAATCAAAACCACTGTGAGAAAAACAACTTTAGAGTTCTATGCAACCATTGATTGAATGAATCGGCTCTAGAATGCTTACAGGAGACCAAAGTTGGAGTACAGTTTCTTCCTATATTCTCTTGTAAGCTCAGTGCCAATGCTGCATAAAAAGGAAAACCAGTTTCAACACTTTTGTAAAGAAAGTAGCAGAACCATGTTGTGGTTTGATGAAAGAAGACATATAGCAGTAATTAGTTACCTATTGATGGAAATGTTCACAGCTCTTCTATCAGCTTCGAAGATCAGACATTATCTCTGATGTTGCCCCACCAAGTTTTTATTACGGATACACCGGAAGCAGAGAGATGGATGAGAGCAGATGCAGCTGGCTCAGATCTGAAACAAAGAAAAAGCAATAGGTTACTCAACAAACTAACGACAATGACAAAACCGACAACAATTACCAGTAGTCTACTAAACCCTAAACCACGAATTCCAAACTCAAATTGTCTACTTACTAATCAAAATGTCTCAATTAATCATTATATTAAATATTAAAATATGTAAAATATAAATTGCTCAACATTGATATTGATATGTAATTCAAGTAATAGAACAAAAAAAATCTAAATCTAAAATGAATCTAACCTTAAAAGTACCTATACTTTTTAAAATTATTCATTTGTATTAAATTTTAATTTATATACTTTATATTAGTTCTTATATTAACGATTTATGATAATTTTTACACAAACTATTTTATATATTTTTAAAATAAAATTACTAAATAAAATTATGATGTAGACTTCAAAATAAGTCTGATGTGTAGACTTCTATGTAAGTCTAGACCACATTGTAGATTTTTTTTCTATCAAATGTAAACTTTCGAATGATAAAATCGTAAAATAAATTTCTATTTTTTTATTTGGTCATAAATGTTAAATAGTAATTTTGCAACCCTTTTATGTTAGTTTTGCATTTGATTGAATATGAAGTCTACTTTTGTATTTCAAGTCAAATTTTAAGATTATTTTTGGCAAATTTCCCATAAATTATTATGATTTAGTTTGGTCATAAATGTTTATATATATGCATAAAATTTCAATAGTTTACTGATTATGTTCACTTATGTAACTTCAAATTTTTATTTATTCTATTTATGTTTATTTTTTTATTAAATTTATACTAATATAAAAGATCTTGTTATATTATACTCAGTTTAGTAAATATATATATATATATATATATATATATATATATGTTTATATTTTTTGTGGACAATCTAGCAAATATTATGTATTTAGTTTGGTTTAGTTAAATTATATAACGATCAAAAATATTTTTAATTAATCTAACAAACCAACTGTCAATCGTTAAACCAATCTATACTATTCCCTTCATTCCATTTAGCTGGAAGTTTTGAGATTTTTTTTTGTTTCATGAAGATAAAAGTTTGTAGTTTTAATACAATTTTTTTACTTGTTTACCCATATTACTCTTATTAATTATTAAAAGATACCCATTAAATAATTTTACTTGTTTTGTAATTATAATAGGAGACAAAAGTTATTTTTGGTATTGTAAAAATATTCTTAAACTGTGTGAAATGTCTAAAACTTTCATCTTAATGGAACAGAGGGAGTATTATTTAAAAAGTGAATTTGATGATTTGTCAAACTCTCCATAATTTTAAGTTTAGTAATATTTTATACTTAACTATTAATTGTAATAATATTCTTTAGTGATTTAGCTGATAATTTATCTTTATTTTGAAAATAATTAAAAAATTCTAACAATAATATCATAATTACTTTATATTATCTTTATGCTTAATTATTAATATTAATAAATAATTTTAGTAATTTAGCTGATAATTATCATTATTTTGGAATAATTAAAAAATTTTAATGATAATATCATACTTAAATTTATATTATTTACTTTAGTAATATTAATATTATATATGTTTATATTATATTTGGTTTAGTAATATTAAACCGTATTTATGTTAATATATATTACATAAGATATAATGATTCATCTATTTTTTTTAAAAAAAATTAGGGCAATCAAAATCACTCATTGTAATAATTTCTGAAAAAGTTTGAAAATAATTCATAAATATTTATAATATTATTTACAAAGTGTTTTTTTCTCTCTCAAAATAAAAGTTAAAACATTTAAATCTTTATTACCCTTAATAAATAATTATATTAGATTTTCTAATATATATTTATCTATAAATTAAAAAAAAAGTTTTATTAATTAGATAATCATCATTATCTAAAAAGATTCTATATTATGTTATCCAAATTGTTTTTACATCATAATATTTTTAGAAAAAATATAAATCCATGCATATATATTTTTATGTATATATGAATGTTTTCAATTTTATTTGACCTAATAAAAATAGTTTATTAAAATAAAAATTTATCGTATATAAGAGTTTTAATATTTAATTATATGAACCATTTGATATTTATTGTATAGATTTGAGAAGTGAATTTGATGATCTGTCATGCTCTCTAAAATTTTAGGTTAATCATATTTTATACTCAATTATTAATCTTAATAAATAATTTTAGTGATCTAGATGATAATTTATCATTATCTTAAGAATAATTATAAAACACTAACGATAATATCATAATTAAATTTATATTATACTTATTTTAATTTTATTAAAATATTATATATATATATATATATATATATATGTTTATATCATATTTGGTTTAGTAACATTAAACCAGTTTTTATTTTAATATCTATATCATAAGATAGCATGAATCATCTATTTTTTCAAAATAATAATTTTAGGACAATCAAAAGCATTCATTGTGATAATTTCTGAAAAAACTGGTAAATAATTCAAAAATATTTATAATATTGTTTGCAAAGTTATTTTTTCCCTCTCACATTAAAAGTTAAAGTGTTTAAGATCTTTATTACCCTTAATAAATAATTAGATTAACTTTGTTAATATATTACCCATACATTAAAAAGTATTTCATTAATTTGATAATCATCATTATTTAAAAAGATTTTATATTATGTTATCCAAAATATTTTATATCATAATATTTTTAAAATAAATATAAAATTTATATATATAGTTTTATATATATATGAATGTTTTCAAATAAGTTTTACGTAATAAAGGATATTTTATAACAATAAAAAAACTTTAGCATATAGAATTGTTTTAATATTTATAATTATTAAATATTTCAAAAATATGAAATAACTTATTCTAATGGTTTTTGAATTGATATTATGTCTATTTATAAATTTTTGTAAAATTATTAAGCCCGCAAGCGCGGATAAAACACCTAGTATATTCATTATTCAGTCACAATAAAATCTGAATACATTCAACCATTTACAACTCTAGTATCTTCTTACATCAATTAATACATTTAAGTACAATTGCAAACATTTATACAAAGAGAAATTGCATTGTATAACAACAAAAACTATAATTTAGCATAAAACCATGCATATAAAAACATGGTTAGAATATGATGTATGCTTTGTGTAATATTTCAATATCTATATTATAACTAAATATCACAATCCTTGATGTATTCTTATTTTTCATCTTTCATTTTTTAAAAAAATTTGTTCTTCATCTATTATTTCATTTGATCTATATTTTTCTACCAATACAATTAAATCAAGTAATTGTATCAGCAAAAACATATATATTTTTCTACATAAGCTATAATTTCATTTTTTCAAACGGCATGAATTTCTTTAAAATGTATGATTGTTATTAACAAGAATGCTTAGTTTTATTCTATATTATTTTTATAGAATACCAAATCTTTGTAAACATTTTTATAGTTTATCTTAATAAACAATTTTAGTGATTAAACTGATAATTTGTCTTTATCTTGAAAATGATTAAGAAAAATCTAACAATAATTTCATAGTTACTTTATATTATCTTTATGCTTAATTATTAATATTAATAAATAATTTTAGTAATTTATCTGATAATTATCATTATTTTGAGAATAGTTAAAAAATTGTAATGATAATATCATACTTAAATTTATATTATTTACTTTAATAATATTAATATTATATATATTTATATTATATTTGGTTTAATAATATTAAACCAAATTTATTTTAATATATATCACATAAGATATAATGAATCATCAATATTTAAAAATTAGAACAATCAAAATCACTCATTGTGATAATTTCTGAAAAAATTGGCAAATAATTCAAAAAGATTTATAATATTATTTACAAAATGATTTTTTTTTCATAATAAAAGTTAAAACATTTGCATCTTTATTATCCTTAATAAATAATTATATTAGATTTGCTAATATATAATTACCTATAAATTAAAAACAAATTTCATTAGTTAGATAATCATCATTATCTAAAAAGATTCTTTAGTGTGTTATCCAATTTTTTTACATCATAATATTTTTAGAAAAAAATATTAATCCATGCATATATAGTTTTATGTATATATGAATGTTTTCAATTTTATTTGACCTAATAAAATATATTTTATGAAAATAAATTTTTATCGTATATAAAATTTTTAATATTTAATTATATAAATTATTTAATATTTATAGTATAGATTTGAGAAGTGAATTTGCTGATTTGTCATGCTCTCCATAATTTTAGGTTAGTCATATTTTATGCTCAATTATTAATCTTAATAAATAATTTTAGTGATTTAGCTGATAATTTATCATTATCTTGAAAATAATTTAAAAACACTAACGATAATATCATAATTAAATTTATATTATACTTATTTTAATACTGTTAAAACATTATATATATGTTTATATTATATTTGGTTTAGTAACATTAAACGAGTTCTATTTTAATATATATCATAAGATAGAATGAATCATCTATCTTTTAAAATAATAATTTTAGGACAATCAAAAGTACTCATTGATACTTTATGAAAAAGTTTGCAAATAATTCAAAAATATTTATAATATTGTTTGCGAAGTTATTTTTTCATCTCACATTTAAAAGTTAAAGTGTTTAAGATTTTTACTACCCTTAATAAATAATTAGATTATCTTTGTTAATATATTACCTATACAATAAAAAGTATTTCATTAATTTGATAATCTTCATTATCTAAAAATATTTTATATTATGTTATCCAAAAATATTTTATATCATAATATTTTTTTTAAAAAATATAAAATTTATAGATATAATTTTATGTATATATGAATGTTTTCAAGTTTGTTTTACGTAATAAAATATATTTTATTAAAATAAAAAACTTTATCATATATAATTGTTTTAATATTTGTTAATTATTGAATATTTTAAAAGCATGAAATAACTTATTCTAATGATTTTTGAATTGATAATAAATCTATTTACAAATTTTTGTAAAATTATTAAGCCCGCGAGTACGGGCAAACCACCTTGTACCAAATATTTGTAAATATTTTTATTGAATGATTATGAATTTTGTATTTTTAAACATGTAAACTATACTTTATGAAAAATTGTAATTTACAGTTTGGTTCACACACCAATTTTGTACAACTTATATAAATATATATTTTGACTAATTTCTATTGACAGTGTTTAACTTTATCACTTTTTGGTCTAAACTTTATCACATCTTAACCTTACTTCATTAGTTTCTTTTAGACATATGGAACACAACCAGATATATATGAATTAACATTGAAACATCCCCGGCAATGTTCCAACATCTTATCTTTTGAATATATAATCCTATTTCTATTAACATAATTAACATAATTCAGAAAATATAGATATTAATATATTTATATAAATGGTTGATCTTGTAATCTTATACTTCAGGAATTCATTCATAATTCTTCTCTCAAAATTTTCTTTATGTTTATACTTTCATCAACCATTCTGTGTAAAAGCTGCAGTTAGGTAAATTTCAAAACAATTGGATTCTTAGATGTTTTCCAAATGATTTTAATTAAAGTTCAGAAAAGAAATAATTTAATTTGATAATGTATATAGCTTGATGCTCTTAGATCTCTCTTATATTTCTGCCCCACATTAGACACATAGGTGACTTAGTCTTTATCGCCACTTTTTAACTGTTGGGTCGAGTAAGACAACTCAATAATGTCTCTTTTACACGATCACAAAGGTGGTGCGATTGCATATAGTTTATATTGTCCGTTTACAAAATGCGTTTACAAAATGTTGTGCATTTTGAAGCCTATTCAGAAGCACTACGAAATAAATACAAATATCATAATTAATTAATTTATTATAAAAACTATTATGAAACTAATTTATATATTTAAATTTAACACAAACTTTAAAATATATCTTAATAATTTTAAATTATGGTCAGTCAAACCAGACAATATGTTTACATCTTTAATGTATGATGTGATTTTGTACCTAGATTTAGATGCGTTTATACATCTGTTGATTAATAGATATATAAAACACATTAAATCAGAAAAAACATTTAGAAGGACTATCACTTTATAATATTTAATGGTCTCAACTTTAATCTTTAATTTTAGCAGATAATTTCATTTTCTATTGTTATGATCCACTAAGATTTTATGGAAATTATGTCAATATTATAAAGTTTCTAAATTTAGAATTTCCATTTCCCATTGTATTTTAACAAATTTAAATTCTCGGTTCTTTAACACACGAAAAAATAATAATAAGAGAAAACACTAGCTTCATCATTTTATACATGATTTAGGCTCTTAATATGAGAATCCGTTGAATTTACCCCTTTCTCATTAAAACTGTAGAAATAACGTAAACTATAAAGAATCTTTGAATCAGAAAATATGCTTTTCTTTCTTTCTTTCAAATAGTTAAAAGAATTTTTTTACCAAAACTTTCACTTTTAGTTTATAATTTTTTTTCTCATGTTAATTTATGTGTAGAATATTAATATTTGGTTCTGATTTTATTAGTTCAGGTAAACACTTTTTCGTAAATCATACTAGATTTTTATTATATATATAATTTAAGTTAGAAATAATGTATTTTAACATGTTATTTTACAGTTTTATTATATTTTATAAATGTTTAATTCTGATAAATTTGTAAACATAATTGGAAAAATTGTAAACATAAAATTAAAAATTACTGTAGATTATTGAATATACTCAGAGTTTAGGCATGTAAATCGTTAATATTTTTCTCAAAAATATTTTATAGTTAAAAAAAATTCTCATATAAATATCAATATTTAAGAGTAAAAATTGAATAGTCTATTTATATAATAAGTTTTATAATATGTGTTATTTTAGCATTTTTTTTTGTTACACAAAAATGTCACTTTACAATTTCAATGCAAATTATACTTACTTTCATCTAGAAATTAATTACAAATTGCATTAATTTTATAGATAATTTTATTTATCTCAAATATTATTGATCAAATAAATGTAATTAATAACAACTTAAATATATTTTAATTACTTTTTTTTAATTTTTGTGAAAATATCAAAATGACATTTATATTGAAACGGAGAAATGTCATTTACCTTAAAGTCTAACTGAAAACTTGACATTGATAATTGCATTTTTGTATCATTTGGTTATATATCTTATTAAAAATAAAAGTTGGTAATTTACTTTTAAAAAATTAGACGAAAAATAAGTTGCTATCGATCAGTCATCACGACACAGATTGGGATATTAGGTACGATTTCTGGATATTGGGAAAATATAAGTTGGTATCATCACCAGTCATCACGGCACCAAAAAGTCTATATTCCACTATCATTAGGCTGAGCCGCTGAGGTAACATTTTCTGCTGATACTTATCGTAATCTTCTTCTTTTTTTTTTCATTAACCGGAATATTTTAAACATATATAATAGTTAAGACTAATCTTCAATAAAATGTGCAACTCACGAATGAATCTTCTCTTTAAATATTCAAAAAGTCTAAAACATGATTTTATAATAAGAATGAATATTCTATTGTTATGAAATTGATTTGAACTCGGATCTTCGCTGCCTTGACAATAAACCCTACAGTGGTTAGAGATATCAATTCGGGTTGGTCAAGTCCAAATCTGCTAAATTCATAAATATTTAAGTATGGTCTTGTTTGGCCTAAAAATATTTTGGGTTTAGATTTCAAAATCTAATCTGACCTTTACAGGATTTTAGGTTCTCTCAGACTTTTTGAACTTTTAAAAACATAATTTATTATTATCATTTTCATTATTTGAATACATGTGGATTTTTATAAAAAATCAGTTTCAACATTTTATTTTTAAATATAAAGTGAATTTAAAATTGTTTCCTTTATCAAAAGTATTTTAATTTTTACGTAGGCTTTTTAAACATATTATAAAAAATAGATTTAATATAATTTAAATAATCAAATACAAATACAAATTAAATACATAAAAATATAATTTATGATAAATATGATCAAATGTTTTATATTTTGTATTTTGAAAAAAATATGTTGTATATAAAAGAAAAAGTACATTTACAAAATAAAAAAATTGACACTTGTAGTGATCAAACAATAAGGTGCATTAACAACTTTCATATTTAATTTATTAGAGTTTAGATTAAAAATATTAAAATAATATATCATCATTAATAATGGTTTTGATTGTAAAAATGATAATATTTAAAATAAAATATAAAGTTTAGAGTTTTCGGGCCGATCCTAACCGAAACAGACTTAAACCCAAAATATCCAAAACCTAGATAAAATAAAAAATATCCAGTTTTTTAAGCTTATAAAACTAAATCCAGATCCGATAATTTTTAGAGTTGGACCGGTTCGGACTATGATTTCGGTTTTAATTGACATATCTACTTGTGGTAATCGTACTCTTGAAACACTAATAATCAATTAGAGTGTAGCCACAAAATAAACAATAAACATTATCTGTTTACACATATATTGTTTTTAAATATAATATATATATATATATATATATATATATGTGCTACTTGTTAAATACTTAATAGTTGTCAACTACTATACGCCAACTAGTCTACGTACAATCTAGAATATAGTTCATTTACCATGCCATTCCTTGGATAGGAACCTCACGTTATCTCATTAATAAGATAACAAACAAGAAATATACTTTTTTTAACCACATTTACATAATAATTAATACATCTACCTTATTAAAGTACATGTTTGAAATAACCTTTAACTCACCTAATTATTTATAAATTTTGTCACTTTCTTAATAATAACTTCCTATTTAAAGTAGTCATTAATTATAATCATACAATATTTAACATATATTATTATTTTTGTCATTGCCTTAATAACAACTTTCTATTTTTATAGCTTTACATCCTAAATATTCATATATAATTTTAGATTTCCATAATTTACAAAAAAATTGGTTACTACCAAATTTAGTAATTGTATGATTGTATTTTTTTTAAGATGTCGTTTGATACATTCTATATCATGATTTTAGCTTACTATATACTAGATTTGATGAATTAAAAAACAGTATACTATTGCTTTTATTTGAAATGTACACTATGTTTGTTAGATAAATCAGTTGTCAAAAAATCTTTATCATAATCTGAACTTAACAAATGCAATGAACATAGATTTCGGGATACTAATAATTACATAGCTATAAATATAACAATTTAGATCATATTCCTAGCTGTTCTTACTAAGTAAAATTTTCAAAAAAAATCTATATTTATTTTTGAAATTTTTCTGTCTAAGCATGTCTTTGTTTTAAAAATCTCAATATCAAATTTGAAATTTATATACAACTTTAAATTAAAATATTTATAATTTAATTTAATTTAATAGAACCTAAAAATATATTTATTAGTCTAATATTTTATATTTTACTATTTATTTTATCAAAATAAAATTTCACAAAGCACAAAAAATACAATCGCAAAAATTATAAAACTTGGAAACTAAACACGTTGAACAAAATACATCAATATCAAAACTAAATAATATATGAATCTACAGCAGAAACACAACAGTTAAATTAATGGCTTTTTCTCGACGAAAAATAAACATTCACGCATGTGCGGATCAAAAACTCTAGTATACTTTAAAGAAGAGATAGCACTAATCGCAATTGTTCTCAGTATCAACGAAAGGAAAGAGTTTTCTTTTCCACCACTAGTCGCAATTGTCCGCAAATCATGAGATATTAATATTTATACGAAAAAGAAAACATACATACGACATTTTGTGAATAGCTTTTTTTATATTTAAATTTTAGTTACATAACAGAATTATATCAATAATAACAAGGTGAGATACTCCGTTAAAAAAATATGTCAATAATGAAAAAGAGTTTTCTAGATCCTTTTTAAAATTCAGTTTTCTTTTTCTAAAATAGGACATCGTCTACATTTTAAAAAACAATCTGGTTTTAAGAAAAATATAGAGAGCAATAAATCATATATTACTACACCATTGGTGCATCCACTTGGACCGGTTGTGAACGGTGGCAACCTAACCTGTGCACTTCTAAGATTCTCTATTTTTCTTTTGTATAACTCTCTCGGAAACTTTAAGAATATATATGAGATATATCTATGTATAATTTCTTTAAACTCGAGTTAGATATTTATATACTTTTGATACACACCCTTCCTTTTGTGGATCCTTTCGAAGATTACATTTTCACACAATCAATCATTTGAATTGTGTTACTTCAGATTTTTTAAGTTTTTTTCTTTTTATTGATGTTGATTCCTCACTTTTGATGTACATATCTTACTACAAGAAATTGAAATATACCTAATCTCTTACCCTTATTCATAATACGAGGGATTGCTGTATGGAAGATATTTTCTGATTTAATAAGGAATAAACGATCAGACATATAAAATATCTAAGATTAACTCATCTTAAAGTTGTAACACAGTTAGCTAAATGAAATTGACGTACGTACTAACATTTAGTTAAGTGCCTAACTCCAACACTATTTGTGCACGTCAGAAAAATATCTTGTAGCTACACGAAATTTATGTCATTAATTTTTTGTTGATTAACATTTGAAAATGTTTAGTCTTGTGTAAAAGTATCGGATAGACATAAAGTTAATGTAGCTGTGAATCCTCTTTACATTTACCATTTTTATTGCTCTTAAACCATTCGACGATTCTATATAGAGCAATTATCTAAAATAGACAATTTTTAAGTTTTTATCACAAAATATTACTCAAAAAAAAAATCAAAATAGTTTTTTTTTTTGTTTTTAAAATTTAATTTTTTAAAAATTTGAAATCCTAATCTCAAACTTTTAATTTTAAACTCTAAGTATAAATTACTTAACACTAGAGATATAAGTATTTATTTATCTTTTTAATAAAACATTTTAGACATTCTTTTTTAGACTATTTTTATGATAATTTTTTTTTTTTATAGTTATTCTAAAGTATTTCTCTTCTATATATTTATACATCAACCCGAGAATATAGAAATTGGATTTTTTATTTTTGTAGTTCTGTTTGGCTATATGAAATAACCTCTTGTAATTGATCAAAAAAAAAAAAAAACCTCTTGTAAATAACATAACCATGCGCGAGAAATATAACACTGATCGGAAATATAAAATTTAGAAACGGCAAAGATCTGAGACTAAATACCACAATCTATTTATTTAAAAAAATGACAAAGAGCAAGTAGATACATAGATTACTATAAATCAAGATTAAGAACTTCAAACTTCTCTAGTTACAAGAAAAAAAAAAAACTTCAAACTTCTCAAGTCTTGATCGAGTGGCCAACACCGGGACTGTGCCCTGGCGCGGTGGGCCGGAAAGCATTAACACCGTAAAGATCCTTGCTCCTCCTCGTCTTCATGCCTCGTTGCAGATCCTCCTTGTGATAATGATGATGATTATGATGATGATGGTGATGATGATGATGACTTGAACGTTTCTTGCATGAATAATCTGGTGGATGATGACACCTCAAACGACTACTACCCTTCGCCTCGTCGATTAATTCGCAGAAAAGGAGAATACTAAGGAAAAGGTAAA
This sequence comes from Sinapis alba, assembly GCA_012274485.2. Taxonomy (NCBI): domain Eukaryota; kingdom Viridiplantae; phylum Streptophyta; class Magnoliopsida; order Brassicales; family Brassicaceae; genus Sinapis; species Sinapis alba. Next base: position 120,210 of record MU106360.1, on the reverse strand, counting down.
TCACACGAAGGGTCTTTGCCATATCCAAAATAAAAATAAAAATATATACTATGTGTACTTAGGTTTAAAAGGGTTTGAACGCAAGAAGTAATATGAAAATAATTATAATGATTATAGTTTTGAGGTTGAAAATGTGGCTATTTAAAGACAAATTGGACTTAGGCGATTGATTCCGATGTTTGTAAGTTATTGATAGAAAACGACCGTAACTTTACTGTTCTTGGAGCATGCAAGACCCCATGGTTGTAACTTTGTAATCGACGACCTATATTATATATATACCAAAATATTATATTCCTGTACTATTACTATCTAATGTCTGATTTATTGGAAACAATAACTAGTGAATGATTTTATTTGAATGACATATTGTTCTTAGTTATTCGATGTGTGAATCTGGATGAAGGTTTACGCATAGTATTTGATGCTTATATATATATATAAGCATTTATATATTAAAACGCAAGTCGTTTGACGAATCAGAATTTGATACCTGACAAAAAATTTGAAGAAAAAAGAAAAAAATATCAAATATTTTCCTGCAACTCTAACTATCTTATTTCCTATTTTTTCTTAGTATTTTTTAACTTAAGTTTCAAGTCACTTGATCAATCAGATTTTGACACATAGAAAATATTTTTGAAAATAAAGAAAACAATTAATTCAAGAACAAAAAAATTCCAATCCCAATTTTTCAGCATTTTTTTAGAATATTTCATCCACTTTGTAAAGAAACTGATTACGGTCTCAAACTTTTTGTTTTCTTATATGATTTTTTATCTACAAATTTATGCTCTATTTTTTCTTCTGTTTTTCTCTATCTTCTCCATTATAAAAGAAGCAAGACAACAAATCTTTTCATCTCTCTTAAATTTCAATTTTGATCTTGATTCCTTCATATTCAACATAAACAAGTTTTTAGATTGATATGGATTGTAACTGGTACTGTGATTTTGAAAAGATTTGGAGAACAAGATTTTTTTTAAGAGCTTCCAAAATTTGCAAGTATTTATAGTGGTGTGTGTAATTTGTTTATATAAAATATTTTTAAAAAATGCAGAGTAAAAAATATAGCATATAAATATTTGTATCGTTTAGTTTCGAAATTATTTTAGTTTGTTGGAGACATATATGAAAAAAGTAATTTGGTTTTATATAGACCTCTGCAACAAATATTGGATCTGTGAAAAGTCCAGTCAAATGTTAACCGACTAAACTATTGATACTTATTCATTTTTGTTCTGCATCTTATAATATTTTTTGTGATTGATGTTTAAACGCTATCTGAATAGCAAAACAAACCATTTTAACATAATAAGTTAATCATTTTCTTTCCCCTACTTCGTAGAGATAGAATACTAGTATATATATATAAAGGAGTTAAGCAAACTATCTGCTTACCGTACATGATTAGAGTTATGATGTATGATTAATTAGTGTTAAGGACAAAATGATAGAGTATATTGACCATACTCTCAACTAATTAATGATTCTAAACCAAGACTTATATACATAGCCGGGACTGATACCAAGCTAGTCAAGGATTAGGTTCTGGACCAATAGGGTTAAAATATTTATAGGGCCAGTTGCTTCTAAATATATATATCTTTTAAAACCATTTGAACCAACCAAATTCATGAGTGAACTTAGACATGTCAGTTAGGGTCAAAGTTCGTAGCCTGAACCCGTCCAGTCCTAAAAATTACAAGACTTAGTTTTAGTTTTATAAGACAAAAAATTAGGCCTTTGGGCTAAGCCCATTTGGACTTTTGATATTTTGGGACTAAACCCGTTTGGGCTACAGCCGGTCTGAAAAACCAAAATTTTATATTTTAGTTTAATTATTATCATTCTTGCAATCAAAATAATTTTTAATATTGATATATTATTTTAATGTTTATAATCCAAACTCTACTAAAGCAAATATGAAAGTTGTTAATGCATTTTATTGTCTGATCTTGCAAATGTCATATTTTAATTTTGCAAATGTATCTTTTTCTTTTATGTACAACATGTTTTCTTGAGAATACAAATACAAAGTATGAAATAATTTGTATTCTGAAGAAAACATGTTGTACAAAAAAAAAGTATGAAATATTTGACCATATTTATCATAAATTTTATTTTCTCATATATTTAATTTTAATTTATATTTGATTATTTAAATCTTATTAAATTTGGTTTATTTATAATATAAGAACATACGAAAAAGTAAAACACTTTTGATAAAGAAGTTAAAACTCAGTATATATTTAAAAACAAAAAACTAAAACTGATTTTTAATGAAAATTTACATGTATTAAAACAATATAAATGACAATAAAAAAATATTTTTCTATAAGCCCAAAAAGTTCAAAAGCCCTATAACCTTATAAGGATCATGCCAAACTTTGAAATTTATGCTTAAAATATTTTCGAGATGGGTTCAAATATTTATAGACTTAGTAGATTTGGGCCTGGCCGGGCCGGGCCAGACCAGTCTGAATTGACACTCCTAAATGAACTATTATATTTTTAGAATCATTTCTATTTTTACAGCTTTTATAATCATGAACTAGATATTAACCTTCACGGTTGTGCATGTGTTTGTTTTCATTTTATATGTACATGAAATTTTGTTTTTATATCATTAGTGATATATATTCTTGCAAGAACAATGTATTTTTTCACTCTACAAACGAAATTAGAACAATTGAATTAATATATGTAAACTTTGGTGATGAAAACATATATATTGAAATTGTTACTTTACTTACAGTTTCGTCGGTCATGATCAATTTAAGAATAACTCCACCGTAACTGATATGTTGCCTCCATGAGTGAAGCAACATAACTTGAACATAACTTGAACACGTCGTCTACTCTTGTACAGTTTAACATCTTTAAGCAAACTAACACATTTTTTGGAAGACATGGCTCGAAGTAGGCTTAGGTGATAGTTGACTTTTTGGTCAATGATTTTATATTTATAGGTGGTCAAATATTTGTAGGGTTTACTGAGAGAATGTACCTCCAATTTCGTGAAAATATTTTCGTTAACAATAAAGAATATTTTTAAAGTTTTTATGATAGTTATAAATTTATAATACAACTCGTGATATTAAACTAAGAGCGTAAAAGTATGATTGGTTTGATCATGATTTTTACCCGTATATTTTGATCATGGTTTTAACATGGGTGTTTTATTTCAGGATAAGTAGGAGCGTAAAAATTTATTTACGTGTTTTATTTGTATTTTCTTGTGAGTTATTCATGTTTCCTCCTTCCACCCCCCCCCCCCCCCCCCCCCCCCCCCCCCCCCCCCCCAACTCCCCCCCCCAAAAAAAAAATGAGCATGATTTTTTAACAATTGGTTCAGTTCTTAATAATAGAAAATATTCTTAAACATTATGTGTGTGTTCAAAAATAAATAGTTTGCTAAGAATAGAAAATGTTTGTCAAAAATATACAAACACTTAACAATAGAAATGTTTTATTAATTTTGAAAAAGACATGGAAGAGTAACTTTTAAAAACTTGAAGAATTTAAAGATTTTATTGTCATTGGTTTAGTGATTCTAAATATCTTAATCAAATCTTTTGTTATTAGTGTGATGGATTTTAATAATCCTTAGTTATTGATGTTTAAATCCTTAGTTATGTTTTAGTGAGATAGATTTTAGGATACATTTCAATTTGGAAAAAATCACACAGAAAAATGTTGTATGTTTCTATTTTAATAAGAGAGATAATACTTCCAATACTCCAAATAGTATTAAGCTCAACATCCATTAAAAAGAGAGCGCTGATTATATATAATATAGCATCACATAACTAGTACCATAAGGAAAATATCATACACAACTTTTTTTCTACAAAAAAAAAGATTATTCCTCACGAGTTTTTCGTTTGTCGTTTACTGGCTGTTATACTCTCTCCTTTGCGATATATTTTTTTTTGACTGAAATCTCTTTTGGGATATTGAAAAATGAAAATTAGAGCTTATAATTGTAGGGTTAAGACTTTGTAGTTCAAAGTTGATGAGATTCGAAGAAGCTTAAACTAGCTAGTCACTGAATGACGTCTGAAAATAGTTTTTTTCAGAAAACAAAATTTCAAAATGATCTAGATACATAAGCCCTTAAAATAAACATCTCTTTTTTTTTTGTAGTAATTCATATACTTTTCAAGAAGTTTCAGACCATACCAGATTAAATTAGTTCTCTTCTTGTTACATGTGCTCATCATACCGGTGATTTTGTACTCTTTCTTTTAAAATGATCAGATCAAAATTACCAGTTGCATATGTGGAAACTGGAACCGTAACTTTCTTTTTAGGTCAAAATGGAACCGTAACTATATGTAAGAATATAGTACTAAATGAAATATGTTGTTTAAAGGAAGGAAGAGACAGAGAAACATGTGAAAACGGAAAATGAATGGTGGTTTTGCAAGAAAAAAAGTTGGTGATGGTTTGAGATGCACCCTCTATATATATTTGTTATTTCTGTTATTTGATTTATGATATTAATTGATGGTTAATATTGATGTTCGCAAGCCCCGCCGCAATAAAGTATTCTATATTCATGGAAAGTTGAAAACATTTGCATGTTAGGTTTGCCTCCCTGTAATATTCTCTTTTTCCTTCTTTGCTAAATTAGACTCCCATTTACTTGATTTTGACGATTAGCGTTTCTTATATTCTTTAAGTTTTAAATCCAAATTGTATAACATGTTTTGAGAATTTCTAATCTATAGCATATAAATACTGGGGCTATAAACTATTGACATATCTACATATGATTTAAAACAACCAATCAAAATATAATAATTTATCTTACTAATCGATTCATTTAAAAAAATTTGTTATTTCTAATGTAAATTTTATTAAATAAGATAAAATTTATTATCTAATAAAATATTATAATAAATAAAAAGTCACCTGTTTAAAAATATCAAGGTTTCCAAAATTCATTTTAACATAAAAATGGAAATTTTATAAAAAATATGACAATTCATCATCTTAATTGTTTAATTTAAAATATAAATGTTTCGAAAAAGAATCATTTAAAATAAATATAAAATTATGATTACATAAGTTAAATTAACAAAATAAATATTATTTGACAACTTACTTAACAAATAGTACCTATTATATTAAAATTGGAAATCAAAAGCAGAATACTAATACTAATCAAAATATGATAATTCATCATTTTATTTATTATTTTCAAATATTATTATTTCAAAAAAAAAAAACGAAATTAGATTACATATATAACTCATAATATATAATAAAAATATTACCATTTGACAACTTACTTAAAATGGTAACTATTATAGTAAAATAAAAAATAAAAATTAAAACAATAATATTAAAAAATTACATTTTCATAGGTATAATAAATCTAAAGTATATTTTATACCAAAATAAAATGGTAAAAAATAAAATATTTAAAGTGACAAAAACATATAAAAACATGTACGATGTATAAAACAATCATTTTTTATTATATAAAGTATTGGTGTTATTATAAGTAATTATCTTAATTTTCCTAATTTCATTAAAATAAAATAAAATGAATCAATAAAGACAAAATAAATTAAAAATGTTTGCATGCGTGAATGAAAATTATTATTTTTATCCGAGAAATTTCTTAAAATCGATATCATTTTTTTAAAAATACATTCAACCAAAAATACTTTAACATTTGAGTTTATTGATTATTGTTTAAGGTTTAGAATTTAAATGGTGGAGTTTAATTTATAACCTTTTAGAAATAATTTTTAAATATTTATAAATGATTTAATCTTTAATCACAATTTAAGGTATTTGCGAAAATATTATCCTTTAAAGATAAATTTAAAAAAAAAATGGTTTCAAACTTGTAGTAAAATTAATATTTCTTGTTCCTTTCCTAAGCAAACATGAATATAATAAACACATATAAAGGTTAATTATATAAATATAATATTAAGATATATATTAACATCAAATTCACGTAGTAGAAATTAAGTTATGTAAACATTTCATAAGGGAAATGACATATAAATCGATTAACTGATTTTGCTCTCGAGAAGCTTGCGTTCAATCAGAACCATCTATCTATCGTTACAGTAAAATATAATTTGAGGTCATAATTGTTTAAAAATGTTAAAATCTGATTTCAAATTATTAATCAAAATATGCCAAATTATTATTTTAATTTATTCATTTATTAAGATAATATTGTCTAAAATGCCAATAAACAACTTTTTAAAAAATATAAAGTTTTACAAACTTCTAACAATTAGAAAAAGTCAAGATTACAATGACTAGTTTATCAGTGATATCTATTAAATTTGTTGACATTAAAAACTCCAAAAGCAATTTTTTAAGAGAAATACTCTAGAATAGCTATAAAAAAAATTATTAGAAAAATAGGATCAAAGGAAAAAATGACTAAAATATATTATTAAAGAGATAAATAAACACTTATATCCTTATGATTAAGTAATATAAACTTAAGATTTAAATTTAAAGGGTTGGGTTTGGGGGTTAGGGTTTCAAAATTCAAAAGATAAAAAATTAAAATTAAAATTTTGAAAATAAAAATAGTTGTTTTGGTATTTTTTTCTTGAATGCTATTTTGTGACAAAAACTTAAAAATTAAATGATATTTGAGAATTTTCCATTATTAAATTATGTGATTGTTTTGGAAATATATGGTCCTAATATAAATATAAATTAATAATTAATATATAAAGATTTATATAAAAATATAAACAAAACATTGCATTGTTTATTTTTATTTACAATGAAATCCTTTTTTAAATTATAAACACTTCAAAATATTTGATGTTATCTAGTCATCACACCAAAAATATATCTATATTTACTTTTACAGTACATTTTTATACACAATAAATAATTGAATTAGAATAAAATAAAGTTTATATATGTAACACTTGATTAATATGTGTACTATAAAATCAATTGTTCTTCTTATTTTTATATAAAATATATGTTGAAATATATAAATAAAAAATGTTTTTGTAAGTTAAAACTCTATAAACTAACAAAATATCACATTCTAGGATTATTAATTTGTAAAGTGTATAATGTATATACCGATATCAAATATTTCTTTATATGTCCTATTAGTTAATCTTTGTCGGTTTCGGGAGAAACACACTAAATGTTATAGAATAGATAGTATACCACACTGCTTTCCGACTAATAGGAAGAGTTAGCCATATCGTCTGGACTAAATTAAATGTTCCTTATCTGTATATATACACATATATGTCTTTACACAAAGATTTTCTACTAATTCATGTCACGAAAAGACAAGTATCAAAATTAAGAGCTTGAAAAATATCAAGAACTCGATCCTGTGAAAATATCATCAAGCTGTATGTGAGTTCAAACAAAGAAGGGTGGAAATTAGGCCTTCTTTAATATTATGACGGGCAACATAACAATCAATTTCAGTTGTTTTGTTCATAGGCTAACAACCGTGTAAATATATATGTTTGCTTTGAGGAACTCCAAGATCCCATATTAGATCGATGTTTCATCAACTTACGTCTATTAGGGCATCGCTTCCACCATCATTTCCAATCCTAGGTGCCTCTTCTCAGGATTGTTATCTTTGGCTAGCTGAATAATTTATACTTCCCCCGGGTCAGTTCAGTTCTCCTCATCAAAGACTTGGGATTCCTTCATCCACATCCACCGCGTGTTCCCTGGTTCCAGTCCATTTGGAATTCTCAGTTGCATAATTCTCTTTCAAAGGAAACTCAAGTGATATTGTGTGCTAAGTTTTGTGAGATGGACAGGTTGGACCGCACTCTGCCTCATCCTGCTCATCTCCAATCCCCCACTCGCTTCACATCTAAATCGTTCATATACTCATGGTTCAAGTACTTCCAGGCCTAACAACTGGATTGACAAATTTGTCGATGTTATGTCTGTTTCCCCTTTCATCATGTCTTCTTTTTATCATATTATTTCCTTTTCAGCAAATTGTGAAAGATGTCCCATTGGGGCAAGTTTTACATGAAATAAAGTAAATATTAAAAAATATTAATGCAACCCATTTGACAATTGGATTGAGTCAATTCATAAGTCATTTAAGTCAATGAGTTAATGATTGTTTAACCCATGAATACTAATTTTATAACTTAAACGGTTATTAAGCAAAAAAAAAAAAAATTTGAGGCTGAACATAAAAATATTGCTTGGACTCTGGGAAACACAGTTTTATAATTTGGATGAAAAAAATAAAATTTTGCTATTTGGCGAAAAAACAATTTTACTGAGAAACTCGATTTATCAGTTTGGCAGAAAACACAATTTTGCAGTTTTCGAGAAAATTCAATTTTATAGTTTTGGCGAAAAAATATAATTTTGCAGTTTTGCCAGGAAAACACTATTTTGTGGTTTGGTGAAAAACATGATTTTGATGTTTGACGGAAAAACTCAGTTTACGGTATTGGGTGGAGAAACACGCATCTGCGGTTTTTGTGAAACACGATTTTGTGGTTTTAAGGGTAGAATATAATTTTGCAGTTATGGCACGAAAATACAAATTTGTGATTTTGGCAGAAAATCATGATCTGCAATTTTAGCAGAAAACTTGATTTTGCGGTTTTGATAAGAAAATAAAACTTTTTGGTTTTGACAAAAATATGATTTTGCGGTTTTGACAAAAAAAAACTCAGTTTTTTGGTTTTGACAGCAAAACTCATTTTTAATTTTGGCGGAAAAACTTGATTTTTCTATTTTAGCGAAAAACATGATATTGCGGGTTTTCAAAAAACATGACTTTGGAGGGGAGGGGGGTTTGATAGGAAAATAAAATTGTATGTTTTGGATGGAAAACATGATTTTACCATTTTGGTGAAAACCTTGATTTTGTGCTTTTGCGGTAAAATCGATTTATGCTTTTAGTAGAAAACTTAATTTTATGGTATTAACAAAATATGATTATATTTGATTTATTAAAAAACTACATATATATATATATATATATATATATATATATATATATATGAGAAATTTAGGTTATATTTAGTTTATTAAAAATAATTTAAATATATAAAAAATAAATAAAACTTGATAAATATTTATTTATATTGTAAACTATCGGATCGGGAAATTCACTTTGTTACTGCTACTGCTAGGTCGAAACAAAGTAGTAAAATTAATTTAGAAATTGGATTAGATTGGATTAATCCATTACTTTTATCCATTTTGGCATCTCTAGTTTCACCAGAGAAGACAGGTTTCGGCAACAATATCAAATGCATGGTTCCCATGCGAAAAAATAAATTTGTTTCTCAGTTATGTGGTACTTAGAAGTTTTCCATACATTTTATGTGAAAAAACTTCTAAATTAATCATAGTCTTTTTTCCTTTCTAAATATAAATCTGTCTTTCAAGCATTCAAATGTAGGTAAGTAATAGCCACAAGTAAGAAAATTATCAGCATCTATGAAAATCTTAGTTCCATATCATTTCTCATGAGTAAGTGAACAAAGCCATATATCCTATATAAAACTATACAAAAACCAGTTTTTTTTCTTTCCAAAAACGTTTGTATGCTTAGAGATAAGCAATCATTAACTGAACTATACAAAATGAACTTCTTTTACAGTAATCAATAGAAAAGAAATTAGCTGACATTTAGTACTGAAATGAGAGGATCTGATGTCCTTGTTTTCTATCTTCATTCTGTTTTCATAGTTTGAAACCATATTTAACGTCTTCAGTTACTCTGTTAATTTGACATGTATTGACATTTGCTTAGGAAGACATACTTTTTTCTGAAACACCACTTTCATTAATACTTAAAAATTTGGATTACACTTTGAAGAAAAGACACTCCTAGCTCTAGAAGCATTACAATGAGACAATACAACATAAATAATAGATGTAGAGAAATTTCTATGAATTTAGAGTACGACTTAAATGTGTAAAAGTAAAATTAAGGGCAAAGCCGGAAGATTGGAACTAAGCCACATTAAACTGTGACATTGATAGTCAATTCGGTGGAGTCATTCATCTGTTATAAGTCAAAACGCTTTATTAAGTCTTTAGTCCACTTTGGAAGCAAACGTTACATCTAAACGTGTTGATTTGATTTTGTGTAACATCCAGAGTGCACTTACTTTTTGAGAGCACATCAGTTTAGAACTCTAGAGTTAAGCGTGTTTGGACTGGAGTAGTCTAAGAATGGGTGACCTATCGAGAAGTGATTCGCGATATTATATGAGTGAGGCCAAAGCACGGGGAAAGGTCATGTGGTGATTGCAGAGTTAGTAAACAATAATTTCGAGCATCGGAAAATTAATGGACCAACCGCTGGACGGGATGGGATCCACAGGCCGAGAGAGCGGGCGTGGATAGCCCATTAGCTGTGGACGGTCGGGGCGTTACAAGTGGTATCAGAGCTGGTTAGCCATCTCGGTTCTGATCCGAGAGGCGTCTTGAGACCTGTCATGGGGCGCAACGTCCTCGTTGCGTTCTTTGAGAGGGGGTGAATTGTAACATCCCAAATTGTGATATATGGAAAGGCTTAAGAGAATTGATTTGGTTACCTATGTCACCAAAGTGCACTTACCTTTACGGGAGCACATTAGTGTAGAACTCCAGAGTTAAGCGTGATTAAGCTGGAGTAGTCTAAGGATGGGTAACCTATCGAGTAGTGATTCGTGATATTGTGTGAGTGAGGCCAAAACACATGGAAATGTCATGTGGTGATTGCAGAGTTAGTAAACAATGATTTCGAGCATCGAAAAATTAATGGACCGACTGTTGAAACGAGATGAGGTCCATGGACCGAGAGAACGGACGTGGGTAGTCCATTAGTTGTGGATGGTCGGAGTTTTACATTTTGTTGGTTTGAATGTGTCTTTTATTCCCTGTGAATCTAAAATTGCTGCTTAATCTCATGTACTTTCCATTTCAACCTTTTTGCTTCGTTTATGGACCTCTATGTCTTACTAGACCTGATGTTTATGGGACAAAATTTACATCCCAATAAACTTGCATATGAAGTCATCTTGTAATTATCTTCCAGATGCAATATAATAAACACTCTTAATCATCAAAATGTGATGCGTGTTAGAAAAAAAACTTGTATATGAAGTCATCTTATAAACATCTTCCAGATGCAATACAATAAACACTCTTACTAACTGAAATGTGATGTGTGTGAAATTTTCATTAAAGGTTCCAACCGTGCACCTTCTTTAGTTACACTGCATATATCTTAGGAGCTCAAGTGTGCAGAGGAATCTAAACATTATTCTTTTGGCCTCCTGCCTTTTCGGAAGCCTCTTGAATGGGCCCACTTATTTTCTGTAAACTTCAAATTCTTAATTCAGCGTTTAACTCAATAATTTAAACAAAATCTCTCTCTCTCTTTCTCTCTAGGTATATATTGCAAGAATAAAAGAATAAAGTGAAAATAATAAGTTGGCTACTCGAAGTTAAGAGGAGGCCATGAGGATGATTGGCGTTAAACAAGCTCAGGCGCCACCAAACAAACTCATATAAATAAGAATTAAGTTGATTTTCTAGGCTGTCGTGCATCTACCACCGTTGATTTTTAATCAAAAGCAATTAAGTACAAAGTAGAATTTCATAATTTAATATTAGAGTGTGTATTGTGGAATATGTTTGACCCACTTTTTAAATTGAGTTGCCTGTAGTGCAGATTGGATTATGATATTTGAATATGAATTGTGTCATTCTTTTTCTTCAGTAATCATAAAACTGTGGTGTGCCTTTGATGTTGAAGATGCCTTGGTTAAATTCGTTTAGGCTCAAGTCGATGTATCATGTATGATAACATTCAGAAATCAAAACTTTTGCAACTAAAAGGTAAATTTGTTTTCTTCTATTGGATAGTTATGGGTTCTTTGCTAGTGTTGAGAAAACTCAACTTCAACACAAGTTTAGATTCGTTACGGTTTCAGTTCGTTCGTTAATCACTTTCTCTCTTTCTAACTTAATACAGAATTAACAAGCAAGTAAAGAGAATATATGACACAAATCAATTTAACCAGTTCAGAACCTCGATGTGAGTAATTTCTACGTCTAGGCTAGAGGATTCCGACAATCCACTATATGTTCAACCTTAGCAACGAGCTTAGACACAATCAGTCTTTTCAGCTCAATGATGCAAGGAGAAGAGAATACATTACAAAGTTCTTATCAAGTCTAATCTGACTTCGAGCTTATATAATGCTTTTAGGATAACTCATAATCCTAATAGACTTATCTCTTTTCTTTATTTACTAGGAACATGATTATTTCCTAATTCTTAATGTATTTCAGTTTTTGACCAATTTATCTAACAGCTAGTAATGATAAAACAACTCAGACATAATCTTGAAGTATGCGTGCTTTTCATTTTCAGCAGTGAAGATATAGTTACCATGTAGACGTAGTTGTGACTTGGGACTATATAGTTAGTTAAAAATGTATAGATAAAAAAAATTTATGATACGAACACTTATGTTATTGACATAATTATTTCTCTTTTGTAACCCGCCGACATAATTATGTCTAATATTAGTTAAGACTACTATACAATTGCCAAATATTGAACAAAAGAGTAGTACTCACATGGTTTAATTGATAATCCCACTAGTTGTTGCAGCCTACGAAATATTTATAGCTGCTAGAGAGGGAACCTTTTAATCACTATTCGAATCTCACTCACCATCTGAATCACTTTATTTATTATTGAACTTAACACTTTTTGGTTCAATATAACGCGAGACCAAGTTAATAAATCCCAGGATATTTGGTTTCTTTTTGTAAGGGTAGCTTTTTAGAACTAGGTATAAAATAGAAAAATATCTTATGATAGCACTAAAATAAGTTTTTTGTTTCAAAATATCACAAAAAATAAAAAAAAAAACAGTATAAGATTGAATATTTAGAATTGAGGGTTTAGATTTTAGTGGTTAGGGTTTAGGGTGAGGGTTGAGGGGTTAAGATTTCAATTTCCATTTCATTAAACTCTAAGCCTGATAAAACCCTAACCCCACTGTATGTTGGAGTGGTCGTGATGCTGGCCGAAGTAATGAATGCGGTTTAAAGAATAGAAATGATGTTATATAAAAAGTCTCTAACAAGTATAAATAGAATGGAACATAGTACTAGGAACATAATACAAAAGAAACGGTGGTCTTTTATAGCAAAATTTATTATGGTTGTGGACCTGTGGTGGTAGCCGATGTAATGAATGTGGTTTTGGAGAAAGAGATGATATTATGGAAAAAAGTCTATAAGAAATATAATTAGAATAGAATAAAATAAATGATATAGTACATATTAATGATATTTTCAGTATAATGATATATTAGGAAATAGATTGTGTTTATATGCTTGAAATCTAAGGCTGGTTCCAATAATCATATATATCTAACAGAATATTAAAAAATGAAAAGAAAACAATAAGTCACTCTGGTGAATATAATTCTTTCATCCTAAAAGAGAATGCAAATGAGAATATAAATATAATAGAACATATATAATGGTATAGTACTAACGAAATTATCAAATGGGTTAAAAGTATTGTATTATGTATGTTTAAAATTATAAAATAGTATAGACCGCGATGCTAGTTATGGACAAATCCTGGGTGAGGAAACTAAATATTCAGCGGAGATTATGAATTTAGTGATGGTCGTGGTGGCTACGAGGATAGTCGCTATAGTGATGGATGTGATTATGAAAGATGGTGTTTATCTCTCATTGAATGGATAGTAGGGATAGTAAAGTATACTCTCTCTGTTTCAATATAAGTGGTGTTAGAGGTTTTTCATATGGATTAAGAAAATACAATTTTTTATAAAGTTTTACTTACTTACATATAAATATCATTAAATGGTAATTATTTAACCAATAAAAAATATATTTTATAATTAGTCACAAAATTCAAATTTTATTAAATTCTATCTAGGATAAAGAGAACACCACTTAAAATGAAACAAAATAAAAACTCTAAAACACCACTTAAAGAGATACAGAGGGAGTATAATGTAATAATAATAGTTACACATTATTTTTGGTTATATAGTTAAATATATAGTTTATGTTGTGTTTTTCATTCCAATTAATTTCACATAAATATATATTCTATTTTTAAATAAATACCTTTTGATAAAAAATGTTTTAATTAAATGTATTATTTGTTAATGGGACTTATTCTTTAATAAATATTCTTTTGGCTTTTTATATATATGCTATTTTGTGATTAAAAATTATGCTAAAAAGAATATTATAGAAAATATCATATATATATAACTTACAAAACATTTCAAGGTCAAGTTGAGCCTTTTTATAATAAAGAAAACAAGGCCAGGATTGAACTTTCATGGTGAATACTGTAGGATATGTAGTGTATATTCCCAAGTTACTGAAAATACCATTTTTTGTTGGTTTCACTGAAAAAGGATCTAATAGCTAGAGATTCGGAATAAGCTGGTAAAAAAAAAAGAGATTCGGAATAAAAACATGAACATCAAAAAGATAAATTGTACATTTGGACTTTACTAAAACATAATGGTTGTTTTTAGAAAAAAAAATAAACGTGATAGTTTATAAGAAAACATATTTTCTCATTATTTTGTCAAAAAAAAACATATTTTCTCATTATCATACGTTCGTTCATCCATTCTTTTAGATTTTATAGTACGGTATCCATAAGCACATCCTTCAGCTTGTTCTTATTAACATTTATTTTCTAAGCAAATTTTTTAACTTAGTTCAGTTTTCTTTCCAACGTATTAACCGTATATTATAGATTATGGAATCTCCAACAAATTGAAAAGAAAAGTTACGACCACACTTTTGATGTGGCTTCCTTAACATGTAAATTTATGTGTCTTAAGTGTGTATATATGAAATGTACATTATCATTTTCATATTTTATAAACGTATTTAATTTTACAGAAATGTAAATTGTCATTTTGGAGACATGTTGTTCTACAATGTGGGAATTATTTTATAGGAATGAAACCCTACAAAACAATTTTAGAGATTTTCTTTTACTACGTAACGGTCAACTTTGAAGATAAACAAGTAACTAAACTTGGCGCACATTTTTAGTTTTCTGATCAACGTTTCGAGAGGAGATAAAATTGAAATCCCCTGCTCAAAGAACTTACAAAGGTGACATCACCACTTGCGTTAGCAGAACCTTGCAGCGGTTAAGTTATGTTTAGTTACGTTTGATTCAGTCATGATTGCAATAATAGAAAATGTCTCGATTAATAGTTTAGGTTTAAAGTTGAAAATATACGAGATAAATGTGGGTATATTAAAAACACTGCTTTTAACTATATACTTCATCCATCTCTTTCGATTTAATTATCATTGTATAGTAAAATTTTTGTTTCAAAATAAGTGTCGTTTTACAGTTTCAATGTAAAATTATTAAGAAGATTTTCCGGTTTATTTTTTCTATTAGTCGAAATATAGTTAAGTGTATAAGTAATTGTGTTTTTATTTTAGAAATATACAAAGATATATATTTTATTAATATGTGTGCATAAACCCATAATGTCAATTAGAATGAAAAGGAGAGAATATTTCTTTAGCAAAAAAGAAAACTAAATATTATTGCAATAACAAAATCACACTTTCAAGAAAACTGAATATATATGAAGAAAAAACTGAATATGATGAAACAGTACATAGAGATATACATAGATGATCAAAATATTCTGAAAAAACAACAACATCAGCACAATCTTAATTATGTTCAATAGGGACCAAATATTATTTTCAAATAACACTGATTTACAATCACATAAACCATGTTATTGTCCCTCTCCTTTAATTGTGTACTGAGTGTCCAATACCAGGGCTATTTCCAGGTGCCGTGGGCCTGAAGGTATCAACCCCGCGGCTCGGCGGTGGCTGGAGTGGCTCAGCCGATGGTAATAGCGGCACAGAGCCATCAGCACCGATTTCCTCAGCCTTCGCAACGTTGGACTTAGCGAGTGTTCGGCCTTCAACGGAACAAAACTCTTGTTTGATAGTCAAAAGCAAGATAAATGCAAAAAGGTAAACATTAATTCTAGCCATTGATAAAATATCCCAGACGAGAATTAGAAAAACTAAATTTGTAATTATAATATGTAGTCGAAGGTGAGTATGTTTATGTGTTGACGCATGTAACCAGCTTAGACCATTTGGTCTATTTATAGAGATGAAATTTGCATATCACATGGACGCAAAACTTGAGAAGTTAAATTATATATTTAGTTAAAAGAGTCCGTGTGCTTTACAACTATTAAGTATTACATAATTAAGAATATATTTAAGTATTTGTATTTCTTAATTAATAGCTGCCCTTTCATGATTTAAACTTAGTTGTGCTTCTGCCTTTTATGGATATTCCCTATAGATCCTATTTCTTGAAGTTTCATTTCTAATATCAGTGAAATTTTAGATTTTGATTACATAATTAAAAAAAATAAGTTATCGTTAATGACAAAACTGGCATATATAACCAGTGACTACCACTGAAAACGTCAAGGCCATGCTGGACTTTGAAGATGGATCATGAACTTCAACAAACCAACCGGCAGGCATCGGATGGTCACTGCATGATAAGGAAGGTAAACAAATTATCAAAGGATCCTCGGGAGTGAACACTATGGCGAGTCAATCCACTTGAGACTGAAGCAAAAGCACTAAGAACAGCAATCATTCAAATCAAGAGGTTAGGCTTCAGGATGTCATGTCACCTTCTGTGGAGACTCATAAACACTCTAAGCCTCTTCAAGATGATTTAAAGATCGAGAACACAGCTCAGCCTTTTTGGAACTTTAAGTTCTGTTACATAAATTGGGATCTAATTAACATAACTGCTGATGCCCTTGCTAAGATAGCTAGAATTATTTAGCAAAACTATGTTGTTTCTTGGACTTAGTCTTGTAATGATTTTATCAGTATAATATATAATGGGTTGAGAAAAAAATGTTTAATGTTAAAGTAATCGTTCATGACAAAAGTGCCTTATCAACAATTACATCTCAATTAGGTCAAGACGCCCTGAATGAGCATTATATATACATATTTTTTACGTATTTTATTTATTTATAGTAGTTGTACATCTACTCTTTTAACCCGGGTTCGAAACTCATAAAATGCAATTATATTTTTTAAAGTTTAATCATGTATCTGAGACATATGTCGATACCACAACGCTCAAATTAGTGACATAGAATCTGATGTGGATAACCTAAGAGTGAAGGAAACTTTTCTTTATATATATAAATTTTTACGTATTTAATTTATTTATATTCTTTAGATATTATAAAATAATAAAATTGTAAATACATATATCAAATACTTGAGAAACTAATAGTTATTATGTATATAATTAAATTGGTGCGAGCACATAAATAAAAAATCACTGTTTTATAATTAAATTTAAATGATATTAATAAATATATATAGTATATTTGTAGTATGACTATTTATTAAATAGGTTTCCTATTCATATATGATTTATGATCATTTATATCTTTTTATAACAAAAAATTTAAATTACTGACAACAAAATGTTAATATGGGATTATTAATAGTTTTAGAAATTTATAATCGTTAAAATCTAATGCAATTTTTGAGATTAAAATATTAAATTCTTAATACTTATTTAATGCAAATTTTAGATATTTAAATATTTATGTATTTTATATGGTATATAGTTTAATTAAATAATATAGGATTTTTAACAATTTTCTTAAATTATATATATATATATATAAAAAATAAGATTTCATACTTATATGGTTTTATGATCTTTGATCACAAAATTTTCAATATAGAATTTAACAGTTTTATTAAATTATAATTATTTTTAAAAATTCAAAACATAACATCTTTTAATCGTCAAAAAAATCTCAGATTGTGGTCTAAAAAGTTTTGATCATTTTAAATGGTCAAAAAATTGGTCAGAAATTATTATGTTTTCTTGTAGTGTTTTATTATATATTTAATATGATTGTTTGATTTATTTTAATAAATAAAACTAAACAAAAATGATAGATAATACATAAATTGTAATCAAATCTTTATTATTAAAAATCACTAATTATCATATATATTTTAATTATATTAGGTAATTATGTACCATTTATTAAAAGAAAGAAATAATGTTATGCTTAATAAATAATTTATGATTAGTTTAATGAAATTATAATATATATTTAGATGAACCAACATACTTTTTGAAGGATTAAAAAGGTAATTATGATAACACGTACCACTATTCAAATGTTATAATACTTCTTAAATAATATATAGGAGAGATAAATCAAACAATTTCTCTCTAAACTAAAAAGGTTATAGAATAAGAGTTTTAGTAAAAAGGACACTAGATCTTCCATCAAATTTTCATATTTCTCTATAACTTTTTAATTAAAAATTAATTTATATAATATGAGAAATCAACATTTTATATGTTGTGTTACGTTAATATTTAGAATAATTAATTGTAATGAGGTCCTTAATAAACTAATGTATTATTCATAATGTCATTATTAAGATATTCTATTTTTGTTTTGTTTATTCTAATATTTTTAATTTTAATTTTTACTATAGTGTTTTCCCAGACAAAATTAAATTAAAATCCATAAAATTATAATATGTAAATCATTAATAAATATAAACATGATTTCAGAAAACTTTTCTTTAATAGAAATTGATTTAGATATTTGTTTCCAAAAAATTATATATATTTAAAAGTTATGTCAAATAATATAATAAATATCAAAAGCTAAAACATTATTCTATATCTATTTTATCAAATCACTTTAAATGAAATATTTTTTTTGAAACAATATAAATTTCATATTAATCATATGTTGATCTTTGATCATCTGATCTGATCATAATATAAAAAAATATATTACAACTAACGTTAGAATAAATAACTTATGGAAGAATTGAAACTAAAACTATGATTAATAATTGATCCAATTTAAACTTGGCTTAAAAACGATACCACTTTTATTTATTTATTTCATACTTTTCAAATGATATATAAAAAATTATAAGATAATTAAGAAAATATATTTTAAGAACTAAGAAAAAATGTAATTAGCAAAATTAATCTGATTTTATCTAAATAAAAAAAGTTGTAGGTTAATTCAGAAGAATAACTACAATTCAATATACGCAAAAGTAAATAAATGAACAGTCATATTATTATACATAAAATTGCATGTATAGATACAAAATAACATCATTATATATTATAAAATAAGATAAATTTATAAATAAATGAAAGCAAAATATTACATATTAATACGATTTAGTTATTTTTATAGTTATATATACCGTTCATTATTATGGGAGAAAAATAAGAAATGTCATCAATATTTTTCTAGATATTAATACGATTTAGTTTTTTATAGTTTTTTTTTTGACGAAACGTTATTTTTATAGTTATACCTAGTTGTAAATAAATGTCTTCAATATTTTTCTAAAGATAGACATAAAAAATTGGTTGACTGGTTTGAAATTATATTTTCAAAGCTGTTAATTTCAACGCATAAAATAACTTATTCCACGATTCAGAATATACACTATGTTTCCATCGTGGAGTAGAAAACGTCTTATAACTTTTAAGTTATTTCTGCTATAAGTAAAATATGCATTTTTAGCACTAGCATACTGATCTACTGTATGTTTAAACACACTTCTACTGGTTCCACATTTTTCTACTACATATTCATGAATAAACATTCTACCATTACTTTTTCTACCAATTTCTGAAAACACTTTCTATTGTATTCTACCAATTCTTTCTTTATAATACTCTGTGTAGAATAGTAGTTCTGCCATTGTATATTTTTTTTTTTTGTAGAACGTGTTTTTGTCAAGTTAATCATAAATTTTTTAAAATTTAGGAAATATTTGGTTTTATATTTAGATTTCATGTTAAACTTTCCATTGCATTCGACATCTTTTCTAACTGAAATTTTCTCTCTTTATTATGTGATTCTTCTCTATTTTTTTTTTTTTCATTTCTATCTTGATTAATATGATGCATGTCTTTGTAAGTTGTGATGAATAGATTTTAGACATCAATAATGGTTAAATATCTGTTTTTGATGAAGAAGAATGTGCTAGGTTACCTTCATTGCAAATGAATACTACTCTCGAAGAACTAAAAAAAAATGGGGAAATTGGAAAAATAAGCCATAATAAGAATGTGTTTGTCTCATTATACCTTTGTAATAATTTGTCAGTTTTAGACATAAATACCCTTATAATAATGAAAAAAATATTTAAAATTGTATAAAATTCAGATAAATATGAAAAAATTAATACAATTATGAGAATATTTTATATTATTTGATATAAATAAATAAAAATGAAAAACAATTTGTATGTGTTGATTTAGATTTGTTAGAATGTATATTATAACTCTTTTTACAAGGATACAATGCACATCCTAACTCTTTTTAATTTCGTTTTTTTATTTTTCTCTATTTTTGTTCATACCACCGCTAATGATTGATAACTCACAAATTTTCAATTGAATTTTTTTGAATCTTGGAACTAGTATTTGTATCTATCTTTAAAAATTTTTTTTTATTGAAACTTAGGGAAGTACTTTAGAAATATATGTATAAAAAACATATTTTATTGAGTCCCTTTATGCCTACTATAACTAGTTATTTCGGTTTTCTACTAGCGGCTTTAACTATAACCTCAGTTCTATTTATTGGTCTAAGCAAAATACGACTTATTTTCTATGATTTTTTTTGAAAACAAAGGGAATGTGATAAAGACGAGTCCCGGTAAAAAAACTAAAATATTCCAAAAAATTAACTATTTAAATTTTCTTACGAGTTTTTCTTCGACATCGACTCTAATCTTTAAAAAGAACATATTCATTAGAGAAGACTAATTTGATCTTTATTTTTAAAATATCATCTTTCCTTGGTTGGATTCGAACTATTTTAACTTCCTTGACTTCATAGAAACAAAAGTATATTTTAACTATTTTATTTAATTTAACATTCATATTCTAAGCTTTTATCTATGATCTATTTTAATATAGAATACATATGTCTCAGTGCTAACCAACATGCATTGTTATTTGTAACATACAATACATATTTTAGGTATTCTACTTTTTTATAGAAAAATTTAGAAAACGGTTTATCTATATTCTATCTTTTACTCTATCATATATCGTAGATAGAACATTCGGTTCTTACCTTTATTATATATTTTAAATGGTTACAATTTGTGTTATATCCTTTTGTCTATGTTGTATCATGTTTAGAATATGTATTCTATATTTTAGTTATTTTATGTTTTTAAATCTTGAGAAAATCTAGGAAGTAAGCCTAACTAATTTGATTCAAATTTATCTTATTTTTGATGTTAAATTATATTGAATCACGTTAAATATTTTTTTTTGATTCATCGAGTTAACAAGGGTTTTTGACGGGATTTGATCTAAAATCGCCGTGAATCGCCATAAACAGAAAAAACTCTGACAGAGCACGGAGAAAATGACGATGATGATGACGATTAGCTGGCGATAGTTAGCTGCAATGTACATATAAATTTCACCGGTTCATTGTAATGGTATATCGTAATCATCGAGAAATACTAAAAAAAAATTTGTATTTTTAATATGATATTGGTCGTGAAAAGAACTAAATATTTATAATTATTTTATTAATAAATTTAATAAATAAACTATAAAAATGTTTAACTTTGATTCTTGATTGCTCAATATAATTTATAATAAAATTATAAAGTTAATTATATATCAATTATAAACTAGAGGGTTAATTTGGTATTTATAAAAGTAAAGGTATATTAAGACACAAAAATATAATCAAAGGTATAAAAAGACAAATCATATCTCAATATGGCTTTATTAGCCAATTTTCCAAAAACAATTGTTTAAGAGAATTATGGAATCATACAGAACAATGGTATGTGTCCCGTTCAGCTTTATTCCTAGCAATTGAATCAATAAGTCTACATGGTTCTAAGAGTTGAAATAATATTTTCATCAATATGAATTTAATAAATATCACTAATATAAATTATTTTCTCAAAATACCTTAATATAAGAAACAATACTTCAAAATATCCAAAATAAAGGAATCGTTCTAAATTTATTGATTTTTTGTCATAGTTGACCAATATCACTTAAAAATGTAGCTATAAATATAAGATAAAGTTTTTAAGAAAGATATTTTGGTTGTAAAAATAGATCTCAACAAATAGTAATCTATATGTGTATATTATTAAGTTATAGTAGATTAACTAATCATGATCTTTTGCAATTAGTTTGAGATTTAAAAAAAAAAACTAATTTATATAATTTCCAAGGCTGGAATAATAAAAAATTATTTAGATCGTATATATGTATATTATAAATACTAGAAGATGAAGTTTATAATACAATAATGTAATAGCTATGACACTTTGTATAATAAATTCAATTTTTTTTTTAGAATAACACATATCAAAATATCAAAATATCAAAATATCGAAACATGAATAAATATGTTGTATCTTCAACCATATGAGAAAAATATTCTAAAACAAATGTTAAAATATTTTCCTTTAAGTATGTTTTCTTTATTTTAGTTGTTTGAATATGTTTTATTTAACTATTTAGATAGGAAAATAATTATTAGGTATACAAACTATATGTCACTATATAACTACACATGTAGATAAAAATAATGTATCAAAAACAACATGATGTGTTATATTGCTAAAACTATAAACATCATTGATAGCTAAAAAGTGCTTCAGATTTGAAATCTAGCAACAATTGATGAGTTGTAGGTCAACCAAACTCTTAGAAATAAATCAATCATAATACACATGCAAGAGATCAAAAACAAAATAAATTCATAATCAAGGATTTAAATGCAATGTTACACAATCAAGAATATAAGATGATATATCAAAATATCATTAAAAGTTGTTGGATTTCAAATCCAACATAAATTTTTAGCTATTATAATGATGTTGATGGTGTTAGCAACATAACACATAATACTTTAGAGATATTATGTAACTCATACATTTTATGTAGTTTTTAATAAATTATTTTTATTCAGATGTATGGCCATATAGTGGTTTATAATAAGCTGACAATCTTTTTCATTTAAATATATTATTCTTTCATTTCATTTCAAAATGATATTACAACTTTTAAATTCTAATTATTAAAATATTGTTTAGTAATAAAACAAGATACATGTAATAATTGAAATTTATGGTCATGTAATCCATAGTCGATAAATAGTGTAAAATATTATATATAAAGTTAACTAAATTTATTTTTAAATTTCAGTTTAACATATATACTCCCTTAATATATGAATGATTGATTTTGTTATTTTATTAGAAAGATTGATGTTTTAGAGTATATTTAATGCATTTGTCTTTAAAATTAAAACATCAAATAAAATATAAAAATACGCAGTGGTGAAACATTATTGGTAAAACTAAAAGGTGACAAATAAGTTAATATATTTATTGTTTTTAATATGTTTAAAATATTCAAACATCAAACATTTATATCCAAAGAAAAATATTAAATATGATATTACTATTTGAATTTTCAGGCTTTAACATATTATAAAAAGAGATGGAGACAGAAGAAAGGGCAAAAGATAAAGAGGAATGGATGAGAGCCTCTAAAACTAGTGACCACAGCGGCACAGACGTATGTATGACTTTATGAGAAAGAAAATAAGAGCATCTGGACTAATCTTGATAGAGGTAATAATATTGAAAGAACTAGAAAATAATAAAAATAAAGAAAGAGAATGAAAATAAGCTTTCATAGAAGATCACAAATAAGAGAAGCTCTACACATGTCTTCATACAATACAATCTATTAACTTTCTAAGACATGTCATGTTATGATTAACTTCTAATTTTTATTATTTTTTCTATATTTTGAGAAACACACAACCTGTTCTCACCAATGATGATGTCTAAGTGTTGAAATGTGTTTAAGTAATAAATATATAGTAATGTAATAACTGAAATTTATGATCATCTAATATGTAATTGTTATGCCATTGATATATAGTGTGAAATATTGAAAAATCATTGTATTATAATATGTTTAGTTAACTAAAATTATATGTTTAGTTTCAGTCTAATATATATAATAATAATAATAATAATAATTTTTATATTGGTAAGTATTAAAATATATTTAAAATGTTACAATATATTTCACTTAACTGAATTATTAAAATATAAAATATTTAATTTTAGATGTGTTGATTTTTTCATATCTTAAAATATGATTTGATACCTTTTATTTCAATTTCTAAAGTCTCAACTTTTAAACTATTTTTATTTTATTTCAATTTATCTTATTTATTAGAGAAAGGTTTCAGTGTATATCTTTTGTAAAAAGTTTAATTTTACATGAAATGTTTTTGAGATAATTTAATATTATAATAATAGTAATAAAATCTTTGATGTGAATACTAGTTTTAGTGTGTATAATATATACTCATATACTTTACACGATTTGATTAATTACATTATTTACATTAATTAAACAATTACTTTTTGTTACTAGTATACTTTTATATATAACGAATATATTAAATAAATAACATTAATAAGTATGAAGGTAAATATATTGATCAAAGTTATGTTTGAAGATAATTTTTAAGTTTTTAAAATTTACTATTACGATTATCATTTAATTATGACCAAAATATTTTTTAAATAAAACTGGCAATGTCTAGTGTATCATTCATTCATCTAAGATAAAAATTATATCTGCTGTATTATGAAAAGTATATATTGTGAAAATATTGAATAATAGATGATTTTAAAAATTAATTTAAGCTTTGATGAATATTAAAAATAAAAATGAAAAAAATTTATATAGTGAAATTATAATAATAATTTTATATATATATATATATATATATATATATTTACATTACATAAATGTTATTACAAAACAAAGAAAGTCACTGACATTTTGTCATGCGTCAACTTTTCTACATATTGTTTTAACAAAGTTGAATATAATGTTATTAGAGAATTTTAAAATTTGAGAAGTTATTGTTTATGTATTTTTCTTAACCAATCTTTCTACAAATATGTTTTATTTTTTTACAAAGATAAATATCATAAAGTTTAAGAGAGAACTGGAATAATAGGACACATTAAACTTCCAATTGTCCCAATAAGACTTTTGAACTTTAGGCCATATTGGACATTGCTTACCCTTTTGTAATGAAAAAAATAGTTTTATAAATTTCAAAAATATGAAAATTATTAGTTACAGAAGTTAGAGTATTTATATATATTTGTTTTAAAAAATAAATATTGAAATCATATTTTATGTTCTACGTTGACTTAGACTATATATTCTAATTATCTAACTAATTTAGAAAACAAATATAAAGTGTTTTAATATGATCTATTGAGGTTATAATACATAATCAATAGTTTCTTATATAATCAACTCTTGCTATAATCCATTTGTCTATATTCTAACCATAACTCGTTGGTATACTTTCGACTTGAATACGTATTGTAACTTTTATTCTATGATCTATCTTGTTTTGTTTATGTGTTATAGTCTTTTCTAACTATTAACTACTAATATGTGTATGGAAGAATAGATTTTTAACCCATTATTCACTATTCTATGTTACGCAGGTTATACGTTATGTCCTTTAATTTAAGTTATTTTGTTTTAAAAATCACGAAAATATGAAATCTTCATGTCTAATATCTTTCATAAATATACTCTAAATCTGATCAAAATATCGCATAATACCTATTGTATCTCATTAATTTAATTTTGAGAAAATGTGAAAAATACAAATCTATTGTTTAAACCCACCCATGATAACTTCACAAGTCATTTAACCACCAAGAAGACTCTTCGTATATTTCACCGGCTTAAAATACTATTATGCAACAGGCTTCGAACAATAATACTAGGCAACAAGCTTTCAACACTACTTAATCAATCAAAATATCAAGAGAATGAGATAGAAGTATTACGGACTTGCAATGACTAGGACAGGCTTCAATGCGATCACAATAGACAAAGCAGCTAAAACCAAGAGTATTTGACGTTGAAAGAGTTATTTTCTCACCATCTACTTTCTCTTAAACACAAGATTTGTTATGTTGCTTCTCTGTTTCTCCAAGCAAAAGTTTGCCTGAATTATATAACAACTCTTTGTATTCATCTTACAATCTACTCTTTTTTTGCAGCTGAATTTCCTTGTGGCGGGACTCTCAGCTCAAAATAAAGATATATCATACAGAAACCTTATGTAGACCACAAAAATACGATTTTATTATGTTATAGGTATTCTTAAATTATCATAAGAGTGTGACTTTGTTTGAATTGTAAAATCAATGTTGTAACCGAAATCAGGAACAAGACCGACCACCCTCATGATAAGTATAGTAAGGTTATATATTTGCCTTAAAAAGGGAGCACACAGTGACATAAAAAAGAACGTTTCTTAAGAACAACAAAGCTTGATGCATGCATGTTTTTCGAATGGTTTGAAAGAAGCAAAGGTGACTCAGTCCCTGAAGATGTAACATTTAAGAGATATATAGTGCTTTGTCAAAACAATTAACCGCAAAAACCTACTAAAGACTGAAAATATATTTCCTGAGGATTATTCCCCTAGGCTTAAAGTTACGATGATCCTTAGCATAAAGCCATGCCTGAAGAAACAGAAATGAGGATGCATTTATTACAGTATGAAGAAATGAATATGCATCTATTACACTGGTTGAGATGCAGCCAACGATACATCTCCATGCAAGTATAGATACAGATATGCAGTCATGATAGTCAATATTATCGTCGTCATCCACCTACCACACTGTGACACCCGCAGATTCTTAGAAAAGCATGAAAATAGAAATAAAGATGGTCTAACTAATTGTATACCTTCCATATCTCTTTGTAACTAAGATGATCTGGTCCTAGATAGAATATTGCTGAAATCAACTCCAGTCCCAGAAAACACCCACAAATTAACACCCCAGAGCCAAACCATCATCATCTGAAAGTAATAGAATATATTAGAGGAATAACACGTTAAGAGGTTTGACTTACTGATTAGACAAAGACTTACAATGAGAAGGAGAGGGTTATAATACACAAAAGTCTCATAGAAGAACGGTTCTCGTGTATCTAATCTCATTTTCATTAAAGATTCCGATCCAATATGCAAAGTTATTTTAAAACTCAAAGCAATGGAGGCAAATCAAAAGCTAATACCAATGTTTTTTGCACAAGAGATAAATTCAAAATCTCCAACCTTTCCACAAATGATGTATTGTGTTTTTGACACATTCTAACAATGCTTTCTAAAGTATTTTGGAGTCTTTTTAATCATTTTCGAGTCATTACAAGTTTAGAGTTGGTTTTGCTGGAATGTGGATTATTTTGAGAGCAAAAGAGGCCGAATAGAATACAATTTGACGATTTTCAGAATGAAGCACCCAGATAAAGAGGCTGTGCCGCAACTGGGATTTTTAAAGGGTGTTTCCAATATTTGAGGATTTAACCTATAGATCCCATTTTTCATCCTTGAACCGCCACAGGCCTGCATTTTATCTTTTTTATTATTTTTCTCAGACTACACATTTTTTTTTACGTAGAACTCAGAGAAAAAAAAGAGATTTGTGATTTGCTTCTTGTAAAGGGAGAAGGATCTCTCACGATTGGAGAAGAAAACATGAACCATATGTTATCTATTTATCGATTCAACATGTCCTCTTCATATATTTTCTCTGTGTTTTCTCTGACTATGATTGAGTAGTCGATTTGCTTAGTCTAAAGTGTTAGGATGTTAGATCCATTGTTGAAAATGAGGGTTATTGTTGTGATGGTTTCCACTCATTGTTGAACTTAAAGTTTGCACTAAACTGTACACTTAATGTTTGATTTTAGGTTTAATATATTCATCAAAAGTGTTCTATGTTGCTAGACATAACTTGATGGACAACTTGTCCCTAACCAGCAAAAATAGATGTTATAGCGTATTATGAACTGATCAAATATGAGCATAATGTTTGTCATCATATTCTAATCCAAACAACAGTTTAAACATTAAGATTTCTTGATAAAAGGGGAGATGCTACGAGATTGGATCAAACTTTATGTGTTTTTTGATTTCACACCGCAAAATAAGTAATTTAGATTTATATAACCTTTAACGATAAGAATGTAGAGTTAGTAGTGAAGATAACGATAGATCCAGTAAACTAGCCAATTTCTTTGACTCAATTATTAGTTTTCTTAGGTTGCTAAAATTTTTTTATGTAATTTTGTTTATATTTTGAATGTAAATTTAGATTATCTAGCACATAATGTATAATTTAAGTAAAAATCTAAACCTCACTTGACATGGATCAAATTATAAATCTTATGTTCAGGTGAAAGTATATGATAATGATTCAAAATCTTCAATCTAGAAGAAAATATATGCATGGGTATTTCCAAAAATTTAGATATGCAATTATATATGATAACTTTTCACTTATATTACAATGAAGATACACACTTAACTCAATTTAACTTTTAAATTTACTTATACAGTATATAGTTGACTTAATATTAGTTGATTGAAAATTTCAGAAAGAAACAATAAACTGATTGATTTTTATTGTATTTTATATACATAACTCAAATAAATATTATAGCGTTCGTTTATATTCTGATCATTTTTGAGAAATATATTTTTTTACTCAATAAACATGATGTAATTTGAAGTGTGAATGGTCATTCTATAAATTCGATAAAATTATCTATTTACTATAAGAATTTCATGATGTACTAAGCTGTAAATAAAATAGTTAATAATATATGGAAATTTGTTTTTCATTTCTAATGTTTGATTATGTACGTATGAATGTGTATTTGCTTTTTTAAATTATTGATGTATTACCTATGTGTTTAACTTAAAATATACAAATGGATTAGATGTTAATCATAATTATAGTTAAATGTGGCTATAAAATGGTTAGTATCTAAGAGCATCTCCAAGCCTTCTCTATATTTGCCTATATAATAGCATTTAGAGGTAAATCTATTTCAATCCACCCTTATTTCTTCCTTTAAAATAGAGATTTTTTCCCTATATAAATAAATGAATAAATAGCAAATCTTTATTTTTTACTTTATAATTAAAAAATTGATATTATAGAGGAATACATTGGAGTAAACTTATAGAGGATTACATTGGAGTAAACTGCACCTCTATAGTTATCTATTTTAGAGGCAAAAATAACAATATACATTAGAGATAGTCTAAGGGATGTATTTATTAGATAAAAAGTCAACGTGGGCTCTGCCCGTTGCTCTGATTCATGATAACTAGATGGATCGCTCGCTATCGGTCTCTCACTTAAAAAATCTAGGTCACATTGTCTTTATCGATTCTTCGTTTAAGATTTTCATCTTTGGCTCATCTCCAGATCTCGTTCATCTCCGATCCAGGTGAGGCGGTTCAAAAACTTATGTTCTCATGTGTTATTATATTGCAAGTTTATGATTTAGGATAATATCAGTTTTTTAATGATGTTAAGTTGTTAGAAACATGTTGATTGATGCATAATCAGACTCGTAACTGTTAAAATATCAAATAGACTAATTTGGTTGATGCGACTGATTGATGATAAATATTGAGTTGTAATGATGAACAAAATGGAATGGCTAGATGCATAATGAATTGAATTGGATAATGAGAATGAATTGTGCTGTGTTGTAAGAACTGGATCGCATGATGGTGTGTGATTGGTGAGGGTCTGGAAAGTAGTGGATGAAATTCTGAATTTAAATTGTGGGACCATGGGGTGGATGGACGATTGGGTGGTGATCACTAGTGAGATGCCACATAGGACCGCAAGGTGGACAATACATGATAGCTCAGGCCACGAGTGGAGAGTCTAGGGAGATTTGGTGCTATGAAAGTTGCGGTGTTGAACGTGTGAATATGTTGAAAACGCTCTTTGATTGCAGCTTGTTAGTTTTGTTCTTGCATTGAGTTATATAGTGGTTCATGTGATGAGGCTGGTCTATAGCTATCTCACTGGATAATCTAGACTACTCATCTCCTCTTTCTTTCCTTTCTTTGCAGGACTGTGAATAGAAGTTGTGGTTGCATTGGTGGATTTTAAAAAAAATGAAATGCTTTGAATTCATGGACCAAAGAGAGGACATAGCGGCTTTCCTTTAGGTGAATACATATGTCTTAACACGCCATCTAGCATGATATTCGGGGAGGTGTAATACCCATAGTGTTTGTGGTAGTAGTATAGGTGGGAAAAGCTTATGAGGATTAATTTAGCTACATTTTTCGAGCAAAAGTACATTTTAACTTTTCGCTTAATTATCCATTGAGAACTCATGAGTTAAGTGTATTTGAGCTAAATCAATATAAAGATGTACGATCTATCAGGAAATTAGTGCAAGATGGTCAATTTCGGTACCGTGTAAGGACAAACACGGTCATCTCATGTATGGAGGATATGTATATCAAGTCTACTGAGCTTTCTAATAACATACCGGACATCAAACAAGGATGAGACTCACGGTCGAGATTGGGTGTGGGGCTCACGAAAGTTGGCTGCTCCGGGCACTACAAATGGTCATGTCGTATTGCATGATCATTATATCAAATCTAACAAACCTTTCCAATAATAGACCGGGCGTCAACCGAACAGGCTCATCGGCCAAGATTGGGCGTGTGGACTCAACGATCGTCGACACGTCGGTACATTACTAGGTTAGTGTTACATATTAGCTCAGATGTGGACACTTCTGTCTCTATTTATGCTTCCCCTCAAACTCTTACTTTATAGGTACAATAAATGTTTGCGTAGTATCTGAATTTCTATTTCTTACTGTTGTCTGATTTTTGTTTTCCTCAAAGGGTTGCTCTATAGGAAATGAATAAGATTTGTTTGTTTTCCTCTGAGGATTGCTCTATAGAGATGAGTCAGCGATCTAACTGCTAGTGGTTTACTTATACCATAACTGATTGCTTCATATTTTAATCATTTTCAACTTAATTATATTTATCCATCAATCGGCGGTGTTATCAGTAAGAGAATTAACACGAACTTGGCGTCAGCTCAAAGCTCACCAAGTTTCCTTAGTTTGATCTTCTCATCAGTAATTTACATACCTTAACCAACTCTCAAATTCTCATAAGAATGCAATGATAATCCAGAAATGCATAATAATACTTCAAAATTCTTGCAACCTAAGCAACGCCAAAATAAAAATTAAAACTGAAGCATCATGTCATAAAATGAAAGAAAAGGAACTGAAAATCCGACGAGAAAAACTTTTCTTTAGACTCAGCAAAATGTATGAATGTGTAAGTGTTCTTCCAGAGAGTAGATAACAAAAGATTAATGGTGTTTCTTTTTCTCTGTCGATTCAATGTTGGTTGCTGCAAGCCTGCAACTAAGCAACCTTCTTGGGTCTACCAACAGAAGGTGTAACATTCTCATCTTTCTTAGAACCTGAAGCTTCAGGTTTTCTGGCCCAAGCAGGAGCTCGATCTGGCTCATACCTGTAATCATAAAACAGTTCTTCTCCAGCCAATATCCTCTCCTTTGCAAAAATACCCACTCTGTGATCTCCAGCAACCATAATGACCTTAACACAGATAGAGAGACTCTCCAGTAAGATTTTGAACGCATTCTGAGATAACCAAACCGTGTCTTTCAACTTGCATTTTTTTACCTTTGCGTAACAATTAGGTTCAGGGGAATGATTAGCGAATTTCAGTTTGTCTCCTTTCCTATAAGCATCTAGCACAAACTGCAAGCAAATCCAAAAAAAACGTTATGTGGTTTATGGCAGAGTTGGTTTTGAAGAGACAGCCTAGGAGAGAAAAGAGACGTGCCTGATCATTTAGATTGAAGAGAAAAGAGGAATTCTCCCGATCATATATCTTCCCTCGTTTATCTGCTTCTTTGTGTGAGATCAGCTCTCCTGTGTATTCCCCGAGATATTCGTGTTTACTTACACTGTTCTGTAAAAACGAAACAAGACTTGTTCTTAAACAAGTCCAAACTCCAAACATAGTTCCATCTTAAGAGGACTTCGATTCTATATAACAAGTTTTGCATCTACTATACCTTTAGGAAAGCTCCCCAACCAGAAACATCAGATATTCCAAGTAAAACCTAAATTCACAAATAAAAGAAGAAGAAAACTTGGAAATTTTTATCTTTAGTCATTTGATGGCTCCTCCTAGTTTTGCAATTGCAGTGTAATAGATATACAGTTAACCAAAGCAAAAGTATTTACCCTTTGTTGTTGTTTCAGGAGTAATTTCATATTCCTGCACTCATAATTATCGCCTCTTTGGCTAGGGACCCCAAGCGTACCATCCCCACCACTGCATATTCATTCAGACACAGTATTAGCGCATCTACAAATATAACAGAATAACAGCAATCTGTTCTTGAACCCTTTCTAAGCAACCAATCAGTACACCAAAACCCAAAGGGTGAACATTCAACACTAGACTTACATGACCCAGCAATTCCTACAAACATCAGGATCACATTCCCGATCTGCAGCAAAGCACGGACATTGACGGCTCCGACACTGGCTTTTGGCACAATGACAACCTCTAAACCTATTCTTGCAGCTCTTTGGGCAACTACACAGAAAATAAAGGTTGTCGGTGATGAAATTCACGGCTGAGAAATATATATATGTATGTGGATGATCACATTTACCCGCAGTACTTCTCGCAGCAAGTCCCATTTAGCAAACAAGTACACTCCTTCCCGCAAGCAGTTTTGCAGTTGCATGGATTAAATTGACGGCATGGCTGGTCTTTCTTATCAGTACTTCTTTTCCTAATTGAATGATATGCAGCAGACTTCCAAGTATACTTCAACCGGCGCACTTTGCCTCTTCTACGTAGAAATCTTGACCTTCTCCTCACTTGGTTATTAGTCTGGTTCGTCCAACAACTAAAGTATTAGTTCTGACGAGAAATAACTGCACTATAATAGGAATAGCACTATACCATATTTCCATTGACATCGAACTTGGAAGAGCCGTCGGGATTCAATGCATCACCTCCGAAGAAGGAAGCTTTATTCTCCGAGCAAGTCATGTATTGGAAGACCTCCCAACACGACTTGAGACCACACAGAAGGTTCCTAGCAATCATGCAGCTACGAAGAAACAAATAATTAAATAATGACTATACCCTACAGATTGAGAAACCTGGCACGGGATGGGAGTTTAGTAGTAGCTAAATGCATCTGTTACTCACCTATTCATTCCAAAAATCTCAACACCTTTTTGGAAAAGGCTTTTCTCAAGTGGTCTCCACGATTTATCTTCAGACAGTCCTCCTGGACATACATTTTCACCCACAAACTCTTCTTTCCTTAAACTTCCATCGCTACACAGTTCAGATGCAACAGCATTTAACTGAGAAACAGGATCGTCACTCTTCACAGAATTCTTGGAGTCTTCTACAGGAGTGTCATTCTTTCTTGAATTCTTAGAGCTCCCAGATTTTACATGCTTCTGAGAAGAGGATGTAGCATCTTCATTATCTTTATGTTTTGCATCGCTTACTGAACGACTCCCAGTGGCGATGGAATCAGTATCGGAAGCTTCGGACTTCTTTTGCCTCTTTTGAGTCCTACGAGAAACTCGCTCAGCAACTCGGTTGTTGTTCCTCTTACGACCTCCACGTCTCCCACTAGCTTTCACCTTTGATGATGATGAAACTTTCTCAGGATTGGTATCCTGCTGAACACCGTTCTCTGAGTCACTTGTTTCTGGCGTGCAATTTTCATTAGACGACGCACTTTCGCTAGGGAAGGTCTTTGTTTTTTTCCTAGTAAGTTTGCCGGAGCCTTTGGATGTGGTTTTAGTACCCGCACCATCTGATGAAGTGCCAGTTTTATCTTCAGTGGTGCCATTTGGTGGAATTCTATTAGATTTGAGAAGCTGAAAGATTGAAAACAATAATTTTCATCAAGTCAGCCTTTCTAGGAGATGAGCTTAGCCACGTGGATAACGCAAATTTACCGTTTTATAGCAGTTTGTGCCACAGGTTAGATTTTCATCCACAGGAGGAGTCCATGGAGCTGGTTTCTCAGCCTAAACATCCACAAAATACAAATAAGTTACAAAAAGTTACAAATAAAGATCAAGCATTTGGCACTAACTCAC
Source organism: Sinapis alba (assembly GCA_012274485.2). Taxonomy (NCBI): domain Eukaryota; kingdom Viridiplantae; phylum Streptophyta; class Magnoliopsida; order Brassicales; family Brassicaceae; genus Sinapis; species Sinapis alba. The sequence continues at coordinate 85,973 of MU106360.1, read as the reverse complement.
AGGAAATATAAGATCCTGCGAACACCCGTGCAGCCGGCAATCAAACACCTGCATAGACGCATAACATTGTTAAAAGGACACAAATTCTTGCTAAGGTATCAAAGTAATAACCATTCCAGAACTTAGCCCGACTAACTAGGCATCGACGGCAGAAAAGGTTGTCGAAAGAATCCAATGCTCCATCCATATCTTTGTTAAGAAGAGAGCTCTCTGCTTGATTATCTCCACTCTCTGATATTTCTTTTTCCTTCATAAGCACTTCATATCTTGCCTGTATAAGATGTTCGGTGTTCATATCTCTGCAAAAAGCCAATTGGGAAAGGGCTGGAAGAAAACTAAATGGATTTCTTTAAACGATGCATCACTCACTCTGTTGTCAAATCCTACAATTGAAGTGCCATGGATTCTAAAAGAAAATAGAACGTGATGGTTCATACCAGGAATAGACAGGGAAAAGTTGCTGATACCTTTATTTCACTAGAACTTCTGGACAAGAAAGTTGCAAGTTCCTCCAAGACAGAGTCTGAAAGACCTACTTGATCAAGGGTCATGCTGAAGAAATGAAAGGAAAATGAAAGAATATAAGTGAGCAGGAAAATACATAACAATGATCATAACATCAAGAGATCAAAATAAAATCTTCTATTCTATAAACTAACCGAATAATAAAATCTTCAGGCTCCACAAAAGCTCTTTTTTCATCTTCCTCGTCAATCAACTCTTCTTCACTGTCACTGCAAATGAGTGCTTCCCCTCCGGTTTGGTCATAATAGATTCTCCTTCGACCCACTACAGACTGGTCTTCAGTCATTCTCTGATTCCTGCATCATTTTCAGCAGTCATATAAATGTTAAGATATACACAACAAGGGCTTGTATCTCAAGTACATACCTATCCAGAAAAACCCATGTTGTATAAGGAGACAAACGTTTAACATCAGGCATTTTGATTGGCCTCAAGGAAATTTTAACAGGGACACTGGAGCCTTGAACCATGGGTGAACTGGCATTTCCATCTTCTAAGAAGCTGCTATGGTTGTTCTTATCCGCATCACTTGCATTGAATCCGCTTTTCATACCTGGCGAATCTCTTTGCCTCTTAACTAAGAGATCACTACCGTCTTTATTATAGCTACCACCACCTCGTCTTTCCATACACGACCTCATAGTGGATTGAGTAACGCCACGCAAATTCTTCTTGTTCTCATCAATCCTTTTCTGGTCAAAACGAATCAAGCAATCAGTAATAGAGAAACAAAACATAAAAAAAACGGTACTTTTAACAGTAAGCAAGATTTGACCTTTATTGAGATACACCGATCAGCTGCAAGCTTCTTCTTAAGCGAATCTATGACTGCTGCTACTTCCTTAGAAGCTGGGGCTCTCTTCTCCGCCTGAGATGTCTACAATGTGACAGAACAATCAAAGGCTAATTCAACAGAAACATCAATGTAGCAAACTCTAGATCCGAGTTGATTTCATTATTTCACAGTCAAGCACACAAGCAAAGAATAGTCAATGCCTCAAATAGCAGAAAGAGAAAGTTTCTATTTCGAGAAAGAGAGAGAGAGATGAGGCACCGTAGAGTCTTTGTGCGGGTCCGATCTGGTGGCGGAAGAAGAAGGCGAAGCTCCCGACGCCATTGTCGAGGAACCAGATCGGAACCGAGGAAATGCGGGTTTGGGTCAGGATCCGGGGAGAGGAGGAACTTGGCGGGTCGTATAAACCCTAAGAAAGATTATCTTCGATTTTTTTTTAAAAATCTTTTGTTCGGATTAGAAAATTGAGATTGAAATTGTTCAGATACTTTTAAAGAACATTATTAATAGTTGTTTTGAATCGGGAAGCGTGTAAATTATACACTTTTGTTTTGTTTTGTTTAAAAAAAAAACTTAAATAAATAAAATAGAGTTGGTGGGAAAATAGTGACGTGGCAGGTCGATTTGAAATATCTACTGTACATCGGGTAAGTGGTTCACCGGTGACGGAACGGGACGGGTGCTGATTATTTTCGAAACAAGAAATAAAGAAAGAAGCATGACCTCTTTTTACGTTGCTAGGCTCAGAACTTCATGGGCTTTAAAATCTTAGGCTTTATTCTGGGCCCATACTTTTCATTTTGCATGTATGTTTTTTATAGTGCTGTCCGGAAGACCGAATCCTAACCGACAAATTTTCTGGAGGTTTTCCACCAACTAGGGGTGGGCGCAAGGTGAGTACTCGCTATTTTACATGTACTTGTTACTTGATTTGCCTTATACAAGTATTAACATTTTTGACTTGTATTTGCCTTGTTAAAAACGAGTACTTGTTATTACGAGTACTTGATCAATAATGAGTTACTTGCAAATTACTTACCCCGCTCTATTATTTGTTATTTATGAGTACTTGCGAACTATTTATGAGTTTTTCTGAGTATTTAAAAACTATTTACTAAATAATATTTTATTAGAAATATACATTAAAGTTTGTTTTGTTTATTTTACTCAAAATAACATATGAATTATTTTAAATAAAATATTGTTATATTATAAAAATACAAATAAAAAATAAATGAATAAAATTCGACAGATAAGCATTGTATAATTTTCACGATAACAAAATATGTTCACTAAACAAGTAATAGGTAAACAATAAGTTAATAGTTAAACTTTTAATACTTATTACTATTTAATACTTGACTAGATAGTGACGAATATTTAAAAATCATGACGAATACAAAACAAGTAATAATTATAAAAAAAATAATGAGTATTTGTGTTCAGTCCTAAATACAAGTAAAATAAAAGATAAATATAAACAAGTATTTAATAGATCATGTAGCAAATAATAAATAATATGGCAAGTAACGAAGCAAGTAACGAGTCGAGTACTAAAAATAATAATGATACTTGATACTTGACTTGGTCTTGCAACTAATAAAAATTGTCGACTTGTTACTTGCCTTGACAACACCGAGTACTTGAATTTTTAAGACGGGTACGAGTCAAATAGCGAATTTAAGACGAGTAACGAGTAATGATGCCCAGCCCTACCACCAACACCAAACAGACTCAGTTGTTTGTAATAAGAATTGATTTAGATATCGATAAATCTAAGTTTGGTAAGTTTCGAAATCAGGGTTTAGCACCTTTTCAAGCTTGTTCAACCGCGGTTATTTTGCATATATGTTTCATCAAAGACAATCATAGCTAAAGCTCAGCCTCCTAAACATTTGACTCAACTTCTAAAGCATAAATATCACATTGACTAGGTTTATAATAAACCGTTTATTCTATAGAAGTCATTGATTTGTGTCTACTTTGTGACTTGGCATGACGCAAGGTTTATTACAATTTCATTGGTGAAAATTAGATGAGCCCGGGTATGATAAACCCTCCCAGTGATAGACGGATACATTGGATCAACAGATTACTTGATTGTATCTTTTTATACATATGCTGCCAAAAATTCTAAGAAAAAGAAAATGACAATTTAGTTCGGTGCATAATAGAAGGAACATTTGATCAAATGGATTAAGTGGACACCATCTTCTTAGGTGGTAAATGGATTAGGAAGTTTGATGCTCTTGCTTTTCTTTTTCCTCCCCAACAGCTTTCTCCACAGGCTCTTACCTCCGTTGCTCTTTTTCTGAGGAACAATGGCGAAGCAGTTCGATTCAGAGCCTTTGCTCTTTTTGTCTGAGAGAAGAATCTGTTCCAACGCCTCAATGGTTTCATTGTAAACAGAACTGCCTCCCTTTCCAAGTTTGTCTGCTGCTTGAGGTTTCTGCTCCTTGAATTCTCCATTGTCCTGATCTTCTGCCTTCATCTGATCCAGAAGAGATGATCTTTGAGTGGTCAATCTCTTCTCTGGTTTTGTCTCTTGTGAAGGTAGTGCAGTAGTAAGGTCAGGTGTGAGGTTGTCTGCAAGTAAATCTGTTTCTTTTGAGTTAGTCAATGCTTTGAGCTGCTTCCCCAGGTTTAGAATCGTCTCTTGACACTCTGCTAACTTCTCAGAAGCAGCAGTGATCTCAAGTTCCTGAATCATCAACACACAGAAAACAATCAGACCTCTCATTTGTCAAAATATAAGAATCTGATCTTGTGGTGGTTACTTACAGTTCGCATGTTTTGTTTATCCTCCAGCATGAGCTTGTCCGCTGAAGCACTGCAACAAGAGGATACATCAGAGAAGATAAATCTATATTGATCAGTCTTCAATCATTCACACTTACCTTTCTGTCTTGTCCTTTGCATCTTCTTCAACCATCTTGTGATTGCCAGGTTTGTCTACAATCAACTGATCATCTGTCTTAAGCTTATCTGCTTCTGAGATCTGACCAAATATGCCAATATCAACTTCACTTCCACTCCGTGACTCATCCCATTCAAACTGCTTCTTGATCTCTTCTCTCATGCTTGAAACATCTTGAAGAGAGAAACAATGGTTCACCATCCATGCCACTACAGAGCTCAACTCTTCTGCAAACTTCTTCATGTCTGCTTTTCTATCTATTAGATCGTAACAAGTCTGGAGAAATCGCTGCAATACACTACTCAGCTCTGTAGTTTTCCATTGCAAGACACGAGCACTGTAACCAGAAAGCCTTTCTGATTCTCCCTGTGAAACATGCCTCTCATCTTTTAAGCTGACTCCTTCGATAACTTCAACAATTCTGCGAATGGACTTGCTGATCTCACACTCGGTGTCTGGTGCACCCTCAACTGTAAGAGTCTCGGTCTGTTTTAAGCTTGGATGGTTGACACCTGACAGAGCTTGTCGGATCTCTTCAAGTACTTCATCAGTGTTCCTCTGCGTAATACGCTTATGTTCCATGATGGCTTTCAAGACAGTATGAAGAGATTGAGGTAGCTTGCTCGTTGAACCTGACTTGATATCTTGGGGAGATGCGATAGGAGTTTTCATTGCCTCTGATGAATCTTCATTAGATTCGTTCTCCACCGGACCAGTAGCTGAAATTGAATCAGAAGAGAAGATAGGAGAGCTTCCAGGTTGGTTATGGACTGTACTTGCAAGCTTCTCCATTTCAGCAAAGTCATCCATTAGCTTCATCTCTGAAGCTTTAGGGGTTCTAACCAAAATCGAGTCCTTTTGCTTCTTGTTCTTGACATTCTCCAGCTCTGAGAGCAAAGCAGAAGCCCAAGAATCAGAACAGCTAACTTTATCATCATTATCAAACTCTGATAGTGATGCAAGAGAGACTTCATGGGAGACATTGCTGCTCCGGCTTGGCTCAATGTTTGTTGTGCCTTTAGAAGATTCTTCGAGGTGAGACTCGAATTCTAGTAATCTAGAAGCTGTCCGAGAATACATAGTTCTTGAGAACTGAAGCTCATTGACTTTCTTGTTTAAGGCATCCCTCAGAGTCTTGTTCTCTTCTTCCAGTAAGCATAATTGCTCAGTGAGGTTATTGATCATGGCGCCGTTAGGGCTGCTTCCATTGACTCTTCTGCTTCCCAACATCTCTACTTCACTCCTCATTTTGGACAGAGCAGCAGGTCCCGGTAACCGTTTCCTGACAAGTACACGTAACCTTTGACACTCTTGTTCTAGCTTTGCAACTTTCTTCACATTCTCTAAGTGAAGTTTATGGGATGCTTCAGCGGTTCGACGACTGAACTCTCTCTCTTCATTCCGAAGCTCAAGCTCTTTCTCCAGCACTCGGACTTCATATCTCAGAGAAACGTTTTCTTTGTCCTTTGACTCTAAACTACTCACCAGAGCATTGATATCAGCCTCGAGACGATCTCTCTCTCTGTTTAGATCTTCAACAGCTTTGTTGTTCACTAACAAAGCCTTTGAGAGTTGAGTGTTTCCGCCTTCTGCTTCTGCAAGCTTCTTATTAGTATCTGCCATTTCCGTCTTTATAACCATCAATCTTCGTTCGTATTCCTGTGATGCTTTTGTCAAAGCATCATGCATCCTTTGCTCCTGCTCGTCCCGGACAAAACGAAGCTGCTGCATACATTCTTTTAGACCAGCATCTATGTGAGTAGACCTCTCGTCGCTCCTGTGTTTCTCATTCAAAGCTTCTTCTAGCTTCTTCTTGAGAGATACTGATTCAGCTTTTGCCTTCTCCCAGCCTGTTAACACAAATTGCAAATGGAACAAGAAACTATGTGAGACCTGTGAAGAGGAGGAAAAATAAGGTCTATAGATCAAGTAAGAACAGCTTAAGATTCAGTGAAGTTACCAATGATTGCTTCTTGTGTCTCAGTCTTATGCGTATTGCTCTCAGCTTCAACAGAGGTAAGCTTATCATTTAGACTTTTAAGGAGATTCTCCAGCTCTAACTTGTCAGCAACAAGCTTCTCAATCTAGTTGAAAAACCAATCAAGCTCATGATCAGAAAATATTGTAAAGATTATAGCTGAGACATAAGCTAAGAAGATTCTCAATCAAAGTTGTTCCAAGTTACATTACATCTTAGCAAAAAGCTTGGAGGGCTTTACTTTTGTCAAAAAGATCACCAAGAAAGAGAAGCAAAACAACAAACAGATCACTCTCTGATACTTAAGTACTAACCATATAAACATATCTCAAGAAGATACATAAATGAGAAAAGAAGATCCATTATTCCAACCTAACAACAAAAACATAAATGTGATCATCAATATACACTTGCCTCTCCATTGCTTTCAACAAGGGTTTTCTCCATTGATTTCTTCTTCCAAGACCATGCTTTATGATCCATCTATTACCTCCCACAAGCCACACAACTAAATCTTTGACAATATCCTATAACACATAATAAAAAAAAAAAAAAGCAAAAAGAAAAGACTTTTAGAAACTCATTTGCATTAATAAAACTCAAGCAGAAAGACAAAGTCTAGATTGAGAGTGAAAAGAACAAAACAAAAACCCAAATTAGAATAAAGATTACAGCTCAACCTAGCAAAATCAATGGCTTCTACATGCACTACATACACTAGAAAAGGAAAAGAAAAGAACAAAACAGTTAATAAAGGTGAAGACTTTAATAGAAACACATGACGAATCAGTAAAGTAAAGATCTTTTTTAGCCACATTAAGAAGATTTGAAGAAAGCCCATGAAGAAAAAAAACAAAACTTTCCTCACCTTAAAGCAGGGAAGTACACTGCTCCGATCGTCTCGAGGAAACTAACAACAGAGAAGACAAAGGAAGAAGCAGTAGGAGACTGAAGAAATAGAGACAAATGAAAGGTTAAGGAAGAAAAGGGACTGTTTGGCAAAGTTTAAGATTACTCCAAAACAACTCTAGAGATGTGGAGAGAGACTGACTGTAGAGTGAGACAGGATGTGTCGGGTACGATCTGATCGAAGTGGGCCACGTACGCTTAATGAACGTTGGATCCTTCGAGATTAGTTTAAATTTTATTTAATGTTAACACAAACATGTTTATGAATTTCATGGACCTTGGAAATCTAATACTCCCTCTCTATCGTTATCGTATTATGAAGGTTTTAAGGTTTTTTCACAAACATTAACAAAATACAAAGTTTAATGCAATTTATCTTGATAACATAAAATAATATTAGTTTAACCAATAAAAAAATAAGTAGTATTTTGTAATTGATTACCTATTTCAAATGACATTAAACTTTTTATAGAATTGTGAAAACATTACTTATTGTGAAACAAAATAAAAATCCTTAAACATCACTTAAAGTGATACAGAAGAAGTATTTAAAAAAAAGAATTAAGATGAGATAGTTTATTAATTATTTTTACTTTTTCTTTTTATCAAAGAGTGATTAGTAGGAAATGCCTTTAATCATATAGATAAGCCTTTGAGTTCTAATATTTTAAAACGTTAAGCTTATAGTTTATTAATTCTTTTCTAATTGAAAGAGTGATTAGTAATTAACTAATTTGTAAGAATGCTTTTTGCTTAATGAATAATTAATTGAGTTAAGTGTGCAGTCTAATCAACTTTTATGATGTGCTTTTGTTTTCTAGTTTACCTTACTATCTCTATCTTAAAACTTAGAGGTTGGTATCTTTCTAAATGAAAATTAATTATAAAACTAATAAGTAGCTTCTCGAATAAAATACTTGTTCATTTTGTTTTAAATTAGCCCATCAATAATATAGTATCTGTCACATGAATCGTATTACACAATTTCAAACTGTATTATTATTATTATTATTATTATTATTATTATTATTATTATTATTATTATTATTATTATTATTATTATTATTATTATTATTATTATTATTATTATTATTATTATTATTATTATTATTATTATTATTATTATTATTATCTTGCGTTCATGTTTTATTTATATTTAATATTTATTTCAGTATTATTGGACTGGTCACCTAAATCCATAGATTAATAATTTTTGTTTGGAGCTTATTCATCAATTGAACTTGTCAGTACTATTATGGTTAATGTTATACAAAAATGTACATGCTAATTAAATCCTTAATGCTTCATTTCAAAAACATCACCATTATGAATAAAAGAACCAACATAATCAATTTTAGTATGTAGATTATATTCGGATCATCTTATTTGTTTTTCCCTTTACATATTGGATTCTTCTTTTTTTGAGAAAGAGAGTATCAACAAAGAATTTAGAGTGCTTTTTGTAGGTTTTCTGTTTATGTAGCAGACTCTTCTTATTATGAAAGATGTCTTAACTTTAACCAACATTGCTTAACTTTCCCATAAACATACTACTTTTTGCTAATCACTTCATTAACAAGCATACGCCTTCTTTGTTTAGAAATGACTTCGTAATGGGTCCAATTAAAGATGTAATTAGCCAACTTTAGGTGATCAGTCTTTGTATATGTTTAATAACACTACTCAGAAACTTGCGCTCGGTCTCTAAGATACTCACTCATAAGTTGCAAATTAGTGTCACGTCAATATAATTTAGTTTTTAATCAAAATTTCTAACCAGATTCTCTTGTAAGTCTTCTTTTAGAGCTTTTATTTATGTGGTCTTGTAAATGCTGCAGTCAAAATAAACCAACTTATTCTTTTAAGGATTTAAAAATGAGAAATTCCCTTAAATAGCCAATTTTAGTTTGTTTGTCACAAAAATAGTTTTTAAGGAAGAAAATGACCAAAATGTTTTTTTTAGAAGCTAAAAATTTTATTTTTATGCATTTACCCCTAGGGTTAACTAATTTGGACTTTAGGGTTTAGAGTTAAGGGGTGGGTTTGGGGTTAGGGTTTCAAATTTTTTTTAAAAAATAAAAAAATCAAATTTTCAAAAAAAAAAAGTTTATTTTGGTCATTTTATTTTTTGAGGGTTATTTTTGTGACAAAAACTTAAAATGGCTATTTAAGAGAATTGCCCTTTAAAAATCATTTTGGTAATGACATATAACTACCTCAAATGTTATAATATTTCTCAGATAATATATAAAAGATATCTTGACTAAGTTCAAATTTGTAGTGTGTTGCTTTTTTTTTCATTTTCCTTTTGCATAGGGCTTATATGAAATTCTGGATGCAATTGGCTGAATTATGGTGTTTTATCTTCTCCTTGGCCCTTCTTTTGCTACGGGAGTAGCTATGCTGTTTCTCTCGGTTGGACCTATGTAAATTCTAGATGGATTTCTGATCGGAAGATTGGTTCGAGCTGAAGAAAATTTGTGAGTTTCTTGGTCTTCTTCTAGACGAGTCTACTTATGTTTCTTATGGTTGCTACAGTGATAACTGCAAAAAGAGTTCATAGAATTTGATTATCGAAGCTCGACGGCGGCGCATGAAAGAATGTGAATCAACCAGCACCGTTTTTCTTCTTCTCATGGCCTCACGTAGAGATGCACCTAGCGCTAGGTGGCACTTTTATATACCCATCTTATAAATACATTAGATAAGCTAAGTTGAGCTGTGCACAAAAAGAGCTAAGTTGGGCTTTACTTAAATTAAAAAGTTGTAAATGGCTTTGAGGATGAGCTCTTCTCATCATCCATGTATTATGCCCATGTTGGACTTTTTTCATCTAATGAAAATTGGTCGTAAAAAGATAAAATATATATTCTAAATTAACTTAATCGAGACTACTACCCACGTGCATCAACAAACCTATATGGTTTAGGATACAAAAACACTCATCAGACACAACATTTAAGCATGTGTCCAAGTAAATAGTCAAGGCCATTATCTTAATATGTTTCTGATTTATTTACAACTCTTAACATATACTATAAATATGATATATATATATATATATATATATATAATATTTATTTACGTTATGATAGTTCTTTAAGAAAAAATGCTTTCCCTGTATACAATGTTATAATAAAAATATATAACCATGTTAAACGTTTTCAAAATATTAAAGTTAACTTTTAATTTCCCATATACATATCATCTGCAGCACATATTTTCATACAATATATAAATGATTCATGCGACGATAGATGTTGGATAAAAAAATAACTTATTTTCATATAAATTTGATATGGTTATCAAAATACAATATAATACAAAATGACGCTATAATTTATACAATTACAAATTATAAATGTTTGTCACTACAAACTGAAAAAAAAACTTGTATGGACTTACGGATCAAAGTCTAATTGATAGTTATTTTACATGTTCAGATAATTGACGGATTGAGTAAACATTAATATTTTTTTAATAATTTTGGTGTTCAACTTTTCAAGTATTGATAATTCAGGTCATGGATCTTTTTCGGTTTCATTTCAAGTTTTATCGGTTTTATGAGTTAAGCCTCTTCTAGCTTGGAAATGATATATGGTACAAGTACAACAATCTTAAGCTTGAACTTTGATGCAACATTCCAATGAAGATATACAATGCTTGCAACGGGACTGTATAACAAGAAAAGTTTATTCGAAATATGTCCTATAGATTAACTATACCTAAATATATTTAACATTGTAAGATGTATATTTGTAAAATAAGCGGTGGTAGTTTTAAAAGCTGATTTAAGGTAAAACATTAATCTATTGATTTTTTGGATTGGATTTTTGTCACAAACGAAACAAAGTTGATTATATTTAGTTGGATGAAGATAGTACTATGTTTTAGGCTTCATTAGAAAGATATGAAGTCGGTCTAGTTAGACTTTGACATATATTGTTATACCGAAAATATCAATATATTAAATTTATATTCAAAAAAACATTTACTAAGATTTTTTATTAGCTCAATGGTCTGAACTCCTTTTCCAGTTGCAGCTTACACAATCTCGGCCACAAAAGACAAAGACAAATAACGACTTTTTAGCAACTTATTGCCCAACCAATGACTTAAAAACGATCTCGACATTTTCCTCAATCCTCTTCACACCACATGATTCTTCATCCACCGACCTCATATACTTGTCTTTATTTAATTATTTTTTGTTTTCTTTTGAATGAATGTAAAATTTATTCACCATAATCCTTGTCTTTCACTATTTTTCTCTATCCATCAAAGCCATGGAGAATCTCTGTTTTCAAGACTATGTGACAATGGTGGTTATTGTTCTACTTCTCACACTTTCTGCTACGTCTACTTATTCTCTTCCCGACAAGTTTTACATCAACTGTGGGTCGGATTCTAACGTGACTTATGCTGGTCGGACTTTCATTGGAGATATGATCCTCTCTAGTGGTAACTCCATATCCTTCACCAAGAATGGAACTGAAGCCAGCAACCAATCTGGATCGTCCACTGCGCCAGAAATCTACTGGACGGTTAGAATCTTCAGACGCCCTTCTTATTACAAGTTCCAACTCAACTCGGTTGGTCTACACTTTGTGCGTCTCCATTTCTCTGCTGTCTCTTCTCGGACAGAGCTTCTAACTGCTCGTTTCAACATCTCCGCAACTTCTGGTTCCACTCATCACTTTAATAGTCTCTCACTTCAAAACTTCAGTTAGACCCCACGAGTCGAGGAGTTTCTCCTCATGATATACTCGCAACAACTCGAAATTGGGTTTGTGCCCGAGGTCTCATCTGTAGCTCTCGTTAACGCCATCGAAGTGTTCTCTGTTCATAATAACCTCACAGTTCTGTCGCATTCCGACAAGAATCTACATACCATCTACAGACTGAACGTAGGCGGTGATAAAATCAAACCGGAATATGACGCCTTGGGAAGGACTTGGTCGCTAGACGATGACTATCTCTACGAGAAAGGTTCTGCGAAAAACATACGAACACCAACACAAATCACTTCTCATGATTTCTTCGCTGCTCCTGATTCCGTCTACCAGTCGGCTAAAACAATTGAGTTGATTCTGTAAGACTATGAATTTCCTTGATCAATTGAATAAGTGTACAGTGGTATATATGGACTACTCAGTTACGATCACTACGTGATCTTCCTATATTACAGGAGTATATGCTTAACTGAATACAGAATCTTAGGAATATTCTTTCACCCTCCCGCAGTCTGGACGTCGGATCGCCGGACGGTTAGGCTGTCTCTGAAACTGTTGAATAGAGTAGTTGGGAGCCCTTTCGTGAAGATGTCAGCATATTGTAATGCTGTTGGTACGTGGAGGACTTTAACTTCACCCAATGCCACCTTTTCGCGTACAAAATGTATATCCAGCTCTACGTGTTTTGTTCGTTGATGCTTGACAGGATTGCTTGACAGATATACGGAGCTCACATTGTCGCAAAAAATTAGAGTTGCCTTCCTCATCGGTACGTGGAGCTCGAGCAGTAGGTTCTGTAGCCAACACGTCTCTGCTAAAGTGTTGGCGACACCCCTGTATTCGGCTTCTGCACTGCTGCGAGACACTGTTTGTTGACGCTTTGAGGACCAGGAAATGAGGTTATCGCCGAGGTAGACACAATAACCAGAGGTGGATCGTCTTGTGTCAGGGCATCCCGCCCAATCAGCATCGGAAAACGCCGTCAAGGAGGTGACCGATGACTTGTATAGTTGTAGGCCGTAAGTTTTGGTTCCTTGTAGGTATCTGAGGATGCGTTTAAGGGCCGTCAGGTGTTGTGTGCGCGGGTCATGCATGAATAGACAACACTGTTGCACGCCGTAGGTGATATCCGGGCGTGTAAAGGTGAGATATTGTAGTGCCCCCGCCAAGCTTCGGTACTCTGTAGGGTTCTGCAGTTTGTCACCGCCTTCTGCTGAGAGTTTAGAGTTGACGTCCACAGGTGTCGAAAGAGGCTTGCAGTCCTTCATGCCAGCTCGTTCGATGATCTCAGAAGCATATGACTGTAGAGAGAGAAGAATTCCTGCCGAATTGTATGCCACTTTGATGCCGAGGAAGTGGGTCAAGCGTCCCATGTCAGTCATTGGGAACTCGGTTTTGAGACTTGCAACGATTCGGGAGAGCAAAGCAGGGCTTGAACCTGTAAGAACAATATCATCGACATAGGGTAACAGGTAAGCAATGTCTTGTCCATGTTTGTAAACATATAACGAGGCATCTGATTTTGTGGAGACAAAACCCAAGCGATGAAGGTAGCTGCTGAAGCGCGCGTTCCAAGCCCTCGGGGCCTGTTTGAGACCGTAGAGTGCCTTGTTGAGTTTGCAGACGTAATGTGGGTGATTTTTGTCGACAAATCCCGGCGGCTGGTGCATGTAGATAGTCTCATTTATCTTGCCGTGGAGAAAGGCGTTCTTGACATCGAGTTGCTTCAGCTCCCATCCCTTATTGAGCGCCAAGTTGAGGACAGTTCTGATTGTCGCAGGTTTGACTACGGGACTGAAGGTTTCGTCATAGTCTATACCTGCCGCCTGAGACTTTCCATTTGCAACAAGACAGGCTTTGTGTCGCTTATGTACTCCATCTGCATCATATTTATGCTTGTACAACCACATAGAGTTAATAATGTTAGCACCGTAGGGCCTAGGTACAAGACTCCAAGTCTTATTCTTAACCTGAGCACCGTACTCATCAGCCATGGCAGGATTCCAGTTAGGATCTGCTAAAGCTTTTTGGTGAGTTGTTGGCAATCTAGACACATAAGAGGAATAGAGTGTGAATATTTTCTTTGGTTTGACTATTCCAGCCTGTCCTCGTGTCGTCATGCGAGGAGGAGGAGGAGGAACTTCTTGAGCAGGAGGAATGTTTGTAGCTGGAGGACCAGGAGGAGGCATCGTTTCAGTTGGCACGTGAGGAGCCAAGCTGGACTCGAGAATTGATCTGAAGACCGGTGAAGGTTGGTCTATGGGATCAAGAAAACGGTATGTAGTGTTTAGACTTGCTTCTTTAGCTGCCGGAAATGTACCTTCGTCGAATATCACGTGACGAGATATGATGATTCGATTGGTTTGCAGGTCAAGGCAACGGTATCCTCGGTGATGAAGCGGATAACCAAGGAAAAGGCAAGGTCTCGAACGAGGAGTGAGCTTATGAGCATGAGAGTGATTGATGTTTGGAAAGCAAAGAGAACCGAACACCCGTAGGTGATCGTATGATGGTGTTTGGTTAAAGAGCAGAGAGTGAGGAGTTTTGTTACCAATGGCAGAGGATGGAAGAATATTGAGCACATGAGTAGCTGTATTGAGAGCCTCGACCCAGTAAGTCGGAGACATTTTTGCTTGAAATAAGAGGGATCGAATTGCATTGTTGATGGTGCGTATCATCCGCTCAGATTTCCCATTTTGCTGGGAGGTATGAGGACAAGAGTATCTGACGTTGATCCCATTGGCAGCGAAATGGTGATTGAATTTGGAGTTATTATACTCTCCGCCATTGTCACATTGGAACGCTTTGATTGATGATTTGAACTGAGTTTTCACAAGAGAAGAAAAATGTAAGAATTTTGCGAAAACATCATGTTTGTTTCGGAGTGGATAAACCCATAAGTAATGAGAGAAATCATCAAGAAAAAGCACATAGTATTTTATCCCACTCAAGCTTAAAATAGGAGATGTCCAGAGATCACTATGTATGAGATCAAAAGGTGCCAAACTTTTATTACTGGACTTGAAAAATGGAAGCTTAGTGTGTTTCCCAAGTTGACAAGCATCACAAAAGGAAATGTTGTCTTTATTACACGGCAGAGAACGAGAAGAAATCAGAGACCTAAGAGTGTCATTGTTGGAATGAATCAACCTTTTATGCCAAAGAGTAGGTGTCTCAGCCACGAAAGAGCTGTGTTGGCGAGACTTATTGAGGAAGGACGGCACAGGGTACAGGTCACCCGGGGAGTCACAGCGGATGACTGTTTTCCGCGACTGTAGATCCTTCACAGAAAAACCAAAGGGGTCAAATTCAACGGAACACCAATTATCAGTCGTGAATTTACGTACCGATATGAGATTTTTAACAATGCGAGGAGAAACAAGGACATTTTTAAGAGCAAGAGTTCTGTTTTTGCAAGGAATGTAGGAGTTACCAGAAGAGTTTATGGGAATGGAAGAACCGTTACCTACCACCACTGAATTTCCGGTGTTCATTTTAAGGACAGAATGGAGTATACCTGAGGTGGATGCTAGATGAGATGTCGCGCCCGAGTCCATGTACCAATTTGGTGACGGTTCAGCTAGCGTCATTGTGTTGAAAGACTCCACGAAATCTGTTGTTGGCTGACACCCATGCTCTGTCATGTGCGCCTCATGGTTATTCGGTCGTGGATTGGTAGGTCGCTGCGGGTATCCATTGTATGGTTGCATCATCCATGGCGTGGCGTTGGTGTGTTGCCAGTTGTTGTATTGCGCAGGCCAGAATTGCTGAGGCATACCCCAATTGCCGTATTGTTGGCGTGATTGATAGTTGTAGTTGTTGTATCGCCCTTGTCCACGGTTTCCACGTCGGTTCCCTCTGTTGTTGCGCATCTGGTTACGCTGTTGATTGTTGCTCTGCTTGACTGGGTGGGTGGAGGCAAGGAGAGCTGTGGAGGAGGAGGCGTGATCAGAGTGAGCAATGGTGACTTTGTGAGGTTTCTTCAAGCGAGTCTCCTCCATTTCCAACATGTTTCTGGCCTCTTCAAATGATGGGAATGGTTTTTGATGTTTGATGACATTGATGATATGATCAAACTTTTCATTAAGACCGTTTAGCATGTACATAACTAAGGTCTTGTCACTTACTGGTGCTTCGACATTTTCCAGCAAGTCGGTGATGGCTTTGAGGGACTGTGAGTAGTCATGAACGGAGAGGTCTCCGATCTCCTTGGTGCGAAGGTCATTGTCCAGTTGTATTGCCCTCGCTTCCTTGTTATTTCGAAATTGATTTTCGATTCGAAGCCATATGTCCCTCGCCGTACCGCCTGTCTTGAAAGCGGTTTTAAAGAGTGGTGGAGCTAAGGTGCCGTAGATCCAAAGCTTGACTAACCCATCTCTCTTCTTCCACGGAGTGTCGTCATCACCTTGCGGAGTGGAAGTGCCATCGACATGGCCTAAGACATCGAATGTCAAGCAGTGAGTTAGAAACAACTCTCTCCATGCGTCATAGTTGAAGACGTCTAGATCAAGGACAATAGGTATATGTGATTTGATATTTGTAACACCGAACGCACGCTCAATCGCAGCCATGAGGAAAATTGGAGACGTTACAGTTCGATGCTTGCAGGAAAGAGAAACGAAGAAGAAAAAATTTGGATCAGGCTATGGCTAGCTCTGATACCATGTAAGACTGTGAATTTCCTTGATCAATTGAATAAGTGTACAGTGGTATATATGGACTACTCAGTTACGATCACTACGTGATCTTCCTATATTACAGGAGTATATGCTTAACTGAATACAGAATCTTAGGAATATTCTTTCAGATTCAAGGTGCGAGGTTGATTAACGTTACGTGGTGTTTTACGGTTAAAAGTAACGTTAGACACTTCATCCGGGTTCACTTGTACTATATCAAGAACAACGAATCATTATCCTCTGAAACTGATTTCTATCTATACGTAAATGGGCATTGGCGTCTACATGTTAATCCTTTTGATCACCATGGGTTAGTCACTCCTTTTTATATCGATATCGTGAACGTCTCTGATGGTTCTGGACTCTTGAATGTTAGTATGGGTAACAAGGTCCCTTTTATGGATGCTGGTTTTCTCAACGGTCTGGAGATTATGGAGTTTCTAGGGAATTATGGTTCTGATTCTTCAGATGGAGGTAGTTCCCAGGTGTATATTATTGCAGGTTGTGTTGCTGCTGGATTGTTTCTTGTTATGTGTTTATTGTTTATGGTTTTCTTGAAGCGGAGGAGATCAAAGAAGAAGAAGAAGCCAGACGCCGAGATCACTGTGTGGTCTCCTTTGCCATTGTACAGAGGAGGTGGGAGTTCCGACAATAGATATTTCTATTCGGACAACAATAACCTGCAGTTAGGTTTGAAGATTCCTTTCAAAGACATTTTGATAGCTACAAACAATTTCGACGAGCAGCTGTTGATTGGGAAAGGCGGTTTCGGAGATGTTTACAAAGCCATTCTTCCAGATGAAAGCAAAGTGGCTATCAAGAGAGGCAAGCCCGGTTCAGGACAAGGCATACTTGAGTTTCAAACAGAGATTCAAGTCTTGTCAAGAATCTGGCACAGGCATCTTGTTTCTCTAACCGGTTACTGCGAAGAGAACTCAGAGATGATCCTTGTCTACGAGTTTATCGTGAAAGGTACGCTTCAAGAGCATCTATACGGCTCAGATTTACCTTCACTGTCATGGAAACAGAGGCTGGAGATTTGCATCGGAGCAGCCAGAGGACTGCATTATCTCCACAGTGGCTCAGAAGAAGCAATCATTCACAGAGATGTTAAATCCACAAACATATTACTAGACGAGAACACTGTTGCCAAAGTTGCTGACTTCGGGATCTCCAAACTCGTGGTTCGCAGTCAAGAACCGATAAGTATCAGTACTAACATCAAAGGAACATACGGTTACCTCGATCCTGAGTATATGTACACACGCATCTTGACGGATAAATCAGATGTGTACTCGTTCGGAGTTGTTCTCCTCGAGGTCTTATGCGCGAGACCGGCTCTCAATAGGCAACTTCCTCTCGAGGAACAGAACCTAGCGGACTGGGCCATGTCATGCAAATCCAACAGGATGGTTGATAAGATTGTAGACCAAAGATTGGTAGGTCAAATCGAGCCGAACGTTTTGAGGAAATTCGTGGAAGTCGCGGAGAAATGTCTTAAGGATTATGGAGACGAGAGGCCGAGCATGGCGGATGTGAGCTGGGAACTGGAATACATTCTTCGGCTTCAGATGATGACTATTCTTGAAGATAGTGCCACGTCTATCTCCAGTTGTGGAGGGGATAGCTCCTTGGTGATTCCAAGGCTAATGGTGAGTGATTCGTTTAGCTGCAACTCGATTGTACAGGAGGATCAAGTGAACAAATATGGACGTGCAAATTCATCTCATTCCCAGACTCGAGTTTTATCCCAAGTTAGAGAGGAACCGTTACAAAATTAACGAAGTGGGTGTTGCTCTTCTTTTTTTATGTAGTTAAAGTTGGGTAGTGCCATGTAACGTTACAGTTGGTGAACATTATTCCCGTCCGAGATAAGTAAAAACATTGTTTTATATGTCAAAACAATCTTCATGTCGAGCAAAAGTGTTGTACTACAAGCTGATTTTCTGAATGGTCATAGAGTTTGTAAAAAGAATCAATGATTCAAAAATGTAAGAAAATAGTACAAGTCTCAAATCAAACTATGGCTGTTCACTTCATGTGCAGTTAGCAGCTATTATTTCAGATTAAAAATTGTGTCTAGAAGAAAATGAATATATTAATGGGTTCCTATTTCAATTGTGTTTGAAACAAAAATATTCATGTGTTCAAAATTGCAAATATCTAAAAATATATTTATTTATAATCAGAACTTTAAAAATATATTTTTTATAGTCAGAAGCATAGAAAAGTTTTCCTTCGTATTCAGCGCAAAGTATCAGCAAAGTATCAAACCTTCACAAGAGTTTATGACACATAATTTAATTTCATGCTTCTAAAAAAGCGCTAAACCCCATGCACCATGGCCAGTTGGGGGGGGGGGGAGATAAATGTTCTCATACTCTAGCTGCTTCGTCTTGTTGAGCACGAAGCTGTCGAGATTTTTGGTTTCTGAAAGGAAGAAGATATTCAGAAAGATAGATTTTTTCATCACTTGTAACATATGAACTGTACTGAGATTTTCTAACCCCTGACAGTTCCAGCTCACTATTTTTAAGGACCGAGAGAAAATGGATTTTGAAAATCCATCCTTCTTCTTGTAGCAGTGGGGATCATGTTGCAGATGGGTTGATACTCTATGTTGGTAGCTGAAATAGACTTTTCACTGGATGCTCGGGAGGTTCCAGTTCTTGCTTTCGAGTTTCTCCCATGGGGGATCTCCGGGTTTAGTTTTCGACGAGCTTGTGCGGGCTTTGGTTGTTGAATCTTCCTTTTCCTAGAGGTGGTTCCTCTTATCAGTTTAGAACTGGATTGAGTTGTATGTTTTCCTGGGAGCCGTCTTGGTCGCGCTTCTCACTAGGAACCGTCTTACTCTGATCAGTTGAATTCATAGGTGGAGCCATACGCCGAAGTCGTAGAGCTATTGGTACTCTTTCAGAAGAAAGGACCTCATCCGTCATCAGTTGGTCTTCGGGTTTGTCGCCCATTGAGGCTTGAACCATATGGGCTGCTGTTTCTTTCACTGACCCTCTTTTCTGCCTTGCAAAGCCTTTCCCCGTGAGCCGCACTTTCAGAGGGGTCAGCGCACTGAGTGTACTGTACCATGACTTCCCTCACTTCCTTTAAAGCTTCCTTGAAAGCTTCTTGGGGAGCCGAGTGTTGCTCCAGCATAAGAGGATTCCCTCTTACACCCTGGATCTTGATCCAAAAGGGAATAAGAAATGGGAAGGATGCTGAGACTGTAGGTTCCCATCGTTGGACAATTACCATCCATTTTGGCAAATTGGAATGGTCTCCTTTCCAACACTACTAATATGTATGCTTCCTGAGCAAATTAGAATTGGAACATCCCATTACCAAGGTCAGACCTACAGTTATATGATTTGTTTTCCAAAGTTTAGTGAAGAAGGGATGAGAGACCAACCTTTCTGCATTGACTGGTTTGTGATCTGCTCTATAAGGGTTAGAGAGTGTTGTTGCAGTTGCTCCATATTATAGGGGCTTGAGCTTTGATGCGAGCTGTTCTAGGAGTTTTGTACGGATCCATAGCTAAGTTTTTTTTTTCTCTTTTCTTCCTTGGAAAGTCTTCCTCTCGACATTATCCTGGGTTCCCCGACATTTTCAACTTCTAAAGTTATTAGAGCATGTGCAACTCTAAGAGCCCCTAAGGGGCTCTTAATTTTTTATTTTTATTTATTTTTTTCAATTTTTTTTTTAAATAAAAAAGAATAACCAATTGTGGGCCGCTACGTGTCGTTGAGCCCATGAACAATATAAGAACTCACCTAAAAACACCTCTTAGAAAAGAGTTTTAAGGGATGGGTTTTTAATTTTTGTGGGACTCACACCTCTTAAAAACTTCTTAAGAGGCCTCATTGCACATGCTCTTTATTAGAGTATACGGTTTATACCGGTTAATGTTAAACCGATGTTATAAGTTTCCTTTGGCTTATTTCATCATATATATACAAACAGTGTAAATACATTTTTGATTCATTCAATATACGTTCTTCATATTTCAATATGGTATCAGAGCGTAACAAACTTTTCCGCTATTTTTCTTGATTTCGTGAGCTTCGATCACCATGAGTGCTCCGATTTCTCTTTTCGTTTCTGAATCTTTGATTCTTCTCTTGATTCAGCTCCTTGATTTCATCTCTTTCGTCTCGTTCTCTGCCATTGTTGTTCTCTTTCGATTTCATCTTCATTGATTTTCGAGCTCTTCTTCCTTGATCTTCGATTCTTTCTGTTTTCGCTTCGATCTCATTCGATTCGACTCGATTTGTTATTTGATTCGATTATGGATCCAAATCAGTCTTCTGCAATTCCGAATCGTGTTGTGGTCGATCAATATGACAATCCGTTCTTTCTCCACAACTCCGATCATGCTGGACTCGTTCTCGTTACTGACCGTCTTACCTCAGGAGTCAATTTTCATGCTTGGCGTCGTTCAGTACGTATGGCTCTCAATGTCAGAAACAAATTCGGCTTCATTGATGGTACGATCTTGAAACCTTCTGAAAACCATAGAGATTCTGGTGCTTGGTCTAGGTGCAACGATATGGTCTCTACTTGGTTAATGAATTCAGTTTCGAAGAAGATAGGTCAGAGTTTGCTCTTTATGTCTAGTGCTGAGAGTATGTGGAAGAACCTTATGTCTCGTTTTAAGCAAGACGATGCTCCGAGGGTTTATGATATTGAGCAGAAGTTGAGTAACATCCACCAAGGTGCTCTTGATATTAGCACGTATTTTACAGAATTAGTCACTTTGTGGGAAGAATATCAGAACTATGTGGATCTCCCAGTCTGTACATGTGGGAAGTGTGAATGTCATGCTGCAGAATCATGGGAGAAGCTTCAGCAGAGGAGTCGTGTAATGAAGTTTTTAATGGGGTTAAATGAGGCGTATGATACCACTCGTCGTCATATTCTTATGTTAAAACCAATTCCTTCTCTTGAAAAGGTTTTTAACATGGTGACACAAGATGAAAGGCAGAAGAATATAAAACCATTGACTAAGGTTGATAATGTGGTTTTCCAGAACTCTGTTTCTGATTCTGAAGTTTCTACGGAGAATATGGCTTATGTTGTGGTTAATAATAACTACAGAGGACGACCACGACCTGTATGCACTCATTGTGGACAGGCAGGTCACATTGTTCAGAAGTGCTTCAAGATCCATGGGTATCCTCCTGGTCATTGATATCATAATGCTTCTTCGCAGCGGTCATCATCTCAAGCTAGTTCTTACTCTCATCGACCTTCTCAGAATCAACATTCTCAATCATCAACTGGATCATATTCGAAGCATAACACAGCTACGAATGTTTCTGTCGCCTCTCCTGCCAATTCTTCAACAACTTTGGATTTGAGTTCGTTTCATCCTGACCAAGTTCAACATTTGATTCAACAGTTACAGTCTCATGCGAGGGTTTCAAACTCAGCTACTTCACATTCTATTGCTCAGTCCTCTATCACAGATAAAGGTGTCATGGCTGTTCAGTCATCCAGTGGTACTATCCCTTTTCCCTCAACTAGCCTTCGTTATGAGAATTATTCTCTTACTTTTCAACACCAAACTTTAACCTCTCTTTCTGATCATTTACCGATGGGTTCCTGGATTATTGATAGTGGAGCAACAACACATGTCTGTTCTGATCTGACCTTGTTTAGTACTGNTCACAGTCTCTCTACCGAATGGAACTAGAGAACCTATCACACATACTGGAACAGTGCATTTGTCTGATGTTTTAGTTCTTCATGATGTCTTGCATGTCCCATCTTTTCATTTCAATCTATTGAGTGTTAGTAGCTTGCTGCATCATGATCATCATTCTGCTCACTTCTTCTTTGATTCTTGTTATATTCAGGCGCGTACTCAGGACTTGATGATTGGTAGAGGTTCTTTGATTCACAATCTTTACATATTGGACACTCAACTTGCTCCATCTTCCTCTTTGCGTTTCTGTGGATCCTTGAAGGTTGATGGTTCTCTTTGGCATCAACGCCTTGGACATCCATCCTCTGCCAAGTTACAACATTTGTCTCCTTCCATTAATATAGATAAGTCTTCTAGTCTTGATTCTTTTTGTTGTCCTGTGTGTCCCTTAGCTAAACAAAAGAGACTTCCTTTCTCGAGTCATAATAACATGTCTAGTGCTCCATTTGATCTTGTTCATATGGATGTTTGGGGTCCTTTTGCTGTAGAATCCGTTGAAGGTTACAAGTATTTTCTTACTATAGTAGATGATCATACTCGTGTAACTTGGCTTTACATGTTGAAATCAAAGAGTGATGTTGCTATTGTTCTCCCTTCTTTTGTTAAGCTTGTTCATACTCAATACAAAGCTAATATCAAAATGATACGAAGTGATAATGCTCCTGAACTTGCATTTCCTAACTTGATTCGTGATAATGGCATTTTGCATCAGTTCTCTTGTGCTTACACTCCTCAACAGAACTCTGTTGTTGAAAGAAAACACCAGCATCTCCTTAATGTCGCACGTGCTTTAATGTTTCAATCTCACATGCCTTTGCATTATTGGAGTGATTGTGTGTTAACTGCTGTCTTTTTGATAAATCGTACACCTTCCTTGTTGTTACAAAAGCTTAGTCCTTATGAGAAGTTAACCGGTAAGAAACCTGATTATAACTTCTTGAGATCATTTGGTTGCTTATGCTATGTCTCTACCTTAGATAAAGATAGACATAAGTTTACTCCTCGGGCTAGGTCTTGTGTATTTTTAGGATATCCATCTGGTTTTAAAGGGTATAAGGTTCTTGATTTGGAAACTCGGGTTGTTTCTATATCACGGAATGTCATTTTTCATGAAATGGATTATCCTTTTGCGAAAATTGTTTCTGACTTACATACTGATGATATTTTCCAAAGATCTATCTTGCCTATGCCTGTACCTGTTGCTATTGATACTTCTATTCCTGTTCATCATCCATCATCTTCATCTGCATCTTGTCCATCTTTAGTTCCTCCTTCGGTACCAGAGACTGTGCCTCCTGAGACAGAGGTTTCTGTTCTAAACAATGTCCGGCCACGACGGCATGGTAAGGCTCCTAGCTATCTTTTGGATTACCATTGTTCCCTTGTTTCCATGGACAAAGTTCTTTCTCCATCTTTTCCTTCTAACCTCATTTGTTCCTCTTCTCTTGACTCCTATACACATCCTTGTCATCCTCTCTCTTCTGTCCTGTCTTATGACAATCTTCAACCCTCTTTCAAAAACGCCGTTCTTACTTGTTCCCTAGAAACAGCTCCTACATCATTCAAACAAGCTATAAAATCTGTGGTTTGGACGAAAGCAATGAATGTGGAGTTTCAGGGAATGGCTCTCAATAAGACTTTTTCTGTTGTTTCCTTACCTCCGGGTAAGAACGTTGTGGGATGCCGTTGGGTTTACACGATCAAGTACAACTCTGATGGTTCTGTTGAACGTCCGAAAGCCCGCTTGGTTGCTAAAGGATATACTCAACAGGAGGGTCTTAATTTTACTGATACCTTCTCTCCTGTTGCCAAGATGACTAGTGTCAAACTCCTTCTGAGTCTAGCTGCTAATCATGGTTGGTCTGTTTCTCAGATGGATGTCACTAATGCCTTTTTGCATAGTGACTTGGATGAAGAGATTTACATGAGTTTTCCATTGGGTTATACGCCTGCTCCTGGTGAAACATTACCTCCCAATCCGGTATGCCGCTTGCATAAATCCCTCTATGGCCTTAAACAGGCTTCTCGTCAATGGTACAATTGTTTCTCCTCTGTCCTTTTAGCAGATGGTTTCTCTCCTTCTCCTGGTGATCACTCACTCTTTGTGAAGATCATTGGTACTTCATTCATTGCTCTTCTCGTTTACGTGGATGACATTCTTATTGTCAGCAATGATGATCTCGCAGTCGCTTCTGTCAAAGAAGTTTTACATGGTGCTTTTAAGATCAAGGATCTAGGTCCAGCTCGTTTCTTTCTCGGTTTGGAGATTGCACGCAATGCCACGGGTATTGCTGTTTCACAACGCAAGTATGCCTTGGATCTTCTTGCAGACACGGGATTCTTGGCTTCTAAACCTTGCGCTGTTCCTATGGATCCTTCCATTCCTTTGAGTAAAACCTCTGGTGTGTTATTGCCTGATGTCACACCTTATCGTGAGCTTATTGGGCGTTTGCTTTATCTTACCATTACCCGACCTGACATCACTTTTGCTGTCCATCGCTTGAGTCAGTTCTTATCTGCTCCCACCGATGTTCATATGCAATCCGCTCATCGTATTCTTCGATATCTGAAGTCAAATCCTGGTCAGGGACTGTTTTATTCTTCCGATTCTGAGACATGCTTAAATGCTTTTGTTGATGCTGACTGGGCAACTTGTCCGGATACTCGTCGTTCAGTAACGGGTTTTTGCATATATCTTGGCAAGTCTCTCATTAGTTGGAAGAGTAAGAAGCAACAAACGGTTAGTCGAAGTAGCACGGAAGCTGAATATCGTGGCATGGCTCTTGTTACTTGTGAGCTTGTTTGGCTTCAGCAACTACTCACTGACTTGAAGATCACGGTTCAGTACACTGCCAAGTTGTTTTGTGATAACAAGTCCGCCATTCATATTGCCACCAATCATGTCTTCCACGAGCGCACGAAGCACATCGAGGTCGACTGTCATACCATTCGTGATCAGGTTAAGAAAGGCTTCATCAAATTGATTCATGTTCCGACTAAAACTCAGCATGCTGACATACTTACGAAGCCTCTTCAACCGGGTCCTTTCCATTTCATTCTATCCCTCATGTCAGTGTCAAGCCTCTTCTCCCCAGCTCACGTTTCTTCACCCACTTTGGATTCAGAGGCTTGAGGGGGGTATATTAGAGTATACGGTTTATACCGGTTAATGTTAAACCGATGTTATAAGTTTCCTTTGGCTTATTTCATCATATATATACAAACAGTGTAAATACATTTTTGATTCATTCAATATACGTTCTTCATATTTCAATACTCTTACAGTTGTTGTTAGTGTTACTATTGATGTTGACAACGGAATCCCGTTTTGAAATCTTCAGAGCACTATCAATATCTTTGAAACTGTAAGTCTTTTCTCTAGTATCACTAGATAGAAATAACCGGCGTTGATCTTAGAACTCTGCAGGATGGGCTGAAACTCTGAAGAACCATTGTTGTGGAGTTACCGAAGCAGAGAGGCGTAGGTTAGAGGCTGACGGCGGTCCCTCCTACCCGAGTCGGGGAAGAACCCAGCGGATTATAGGTTAGAGTTGTAAAAAATCCACTGTGTAATCCTCGAAAAATAATTTGAACTTGATGGAACGTTTTTAGGGGTTAAGATCTGGAATAGGTAAAAAACTAGCGGATAAAAAAATGATAGTTGGAAAGTTTAACAGATAAGGCCATTTCTTGTGAGATGTGCCCGAGAGAGAAAGTTGCTATTTAAATGATGATTGTTTTTGTTTTTTTAATTTAGTTTTTGGTTTTTGTTTTTCTAAAAAACTACTTTTCATTCAATCAAGTTTTAGTTTTTATTTTATTTTTTGTAAAACCTATTTGATTAGTCAATCAATGCTTTTAATAAATAGATTCCCTAAAATTTAGGAAAACTAGTTTTTGAAAGGTTTAACCAATTTATGAAGAAAAATCAAAAATTAACTTTTATGAGCTTTTATAAATTAAAACGAAATTTGTTTCTATTTTGTAAAAAATATTACATTTTAATTAATTAATTAATAATTATTATTTTCATAAAGATAAAATTTTCATACATGTTTTGTACATTAGATATCATTTAATAAGTAATGTGAAATAATTTATTTATGTTTCATATCTGTAAAATAAATTTATATATTTTATAAGTAATATTACTTAATTATAAAAATATTTATTAATTTCTATAATTGAAACTATTGAATAATATTAGTAATTATTAGACACATTAAAATAACTTAAAATTATAAAAACATATTATGTTTTACTGATACAATATATTGTATTAATATTAAAAAATAAAAATAGTCATTCAACTTTACAAAAATAGAAATAATTTATATAAAATTTTATAGTTAGTTTCAAAATTTTAAGTATTTTAATTTTTGTATAATTTATAGATATTATATGAATATGTTTTAGAGGAGCATGTAGCTTCTTATATAATTTTCTTAGTACTTTGTTAATATCAATATAACATGTATCAACATTGATTAAATGTATATGTTTTAAAGTAAATGTATGCTTATTTTATAATATTTTGAATTATTCATACATAAATTTATTATTTTAATGGTAAATTTTAAATATTTTATTACTATTTTGTTGTATTGTTATAAAGTAACATATTAATTATATTTTTTGAAAAACTAAAAAATTCATCAAAACTAAAAACCAAAAACTAAATCTAAAATCCAAAATCAAAATTTAAAAGGCAAATTCAAAAACCTATAAACCTAAAACCAAAATCTAAAATCTAAAATCAAAAGATAAAACTAAAATCTATTAAAACTATTAAAACAATCATCATCTTAGTATTACTGCGGTGGTTGTGATAATAAAAGCTAATTTAAGGTAAAGCATAAATCTATTGGTTTTGGATTGAATTTTTGTCAAAAACTAAACAAAGTTGAATATATTTAATTGGATGAAGATACTACTACGTTTTATAGGCTTCATTAGAAAAATATGAAGTAGGTCTAGCTAGTTAGACTTTGACTTATATATTTGTTATACTGAAAATAGCAAATATTAAATTTACAAGAACCATATATTAGCTCAATGGTCTGAACTCCTTTTCCAGTTGCAGCCTACACAATCTCGGCCACAAAAGACAAATAACGATTTTTGTGCAACTTATTGTCCAACCAGTGACTGAAAACGATCTCAACATTTTCCTCAATCCTCTTCACACCACATGATTATTCTTCATCCACCGACCTCATATACTCAGAGACGGGCCCTGAGACCAAGCAAAGGAAGCACCCGCTTGCGGCCTCAAATTTCATTGGAAAATATAACTTTTAAAACTAACCTTAATTTTTTAAAAATATACAAAACCAGCCATTTTTTCATTTTTCGATTGCGGCCTTAAGAAAATATATGAATCTGAGGACCGGCTCTGCATATACTTGTCTTTATTAGTTTTTTTTTGTTTTCTTTTGAATGAATGTAAAATTTATTCACCATAATACTTGTCTTTCACTCTTTTCTCTCTCCAACAAAGCTATGGAGAATCTCTGTTTTCAAGACTCTGTTTCTCTATATGTGACAATGGTTGTTACTGTTCTTCTTCTCACACTTTCTGCTACGTCTACATATTCTCGTCCCGACAAGTTTTACATCAACTGTGGTTCGGATTCAAATGTCACTTATGCTGGTCGGACTTTCATTGGAGATATGATCCTCTCTAGTGGCAACTCCATATCCTTCACCAGGGAAGCAACTGAAGTCAGCAACCAATCTGGATCGTCCACTGCGCCGAAATTATATCAGACGGTTAGGATCTTCAGACGCCCTTCTTATTACAAGTTCCAACTCAATTCTGTTGGTCTACACTTTGTGCGTCTCCATTTCTCTCCTGGCTCTTCTCGAACAGAACTTTTAACTGCTCGTTTCACTGTCTCTGCTACTTCCGGTTCTAACCATCCCTTGAAAAGTTTCTCTCTTCAGAACTTCAACGAGACCCCACGAGTTGAGGAGTTTCTCCTGATGATTAACTCGCCAAAACTGGAAATCCGGTTCGTGCCGGACCGGTCTTCTGTTGCTCTCGTCAACGCCATTGAAGTGTTCTCTGCTCCTAATGACACGTCAGAGTCCGACAAGAATCTGCATACGATTTACAGATTAAACGTAGGAGGGAAGAAAATCAGACCAGAAGACGACACGTTGGGACGAACTTGGTCGCCAGACGATGCATTTCTCTACCAAAAAGATTCAGCTAGAAACATTTCATCTACACAAAAGCCTGAGTACGAGTCAGGGTCAGGGTCAGGGTCAGGGACAAAACTCAGTACTGCTCCTGACTTGGTTTACCAGACGGCTAAAACCATAGTTTCCTCTGAAATGATATTTATGATAAACGTTACATGGTCTTTTAAGGTCAAAAGCAACTATAAACACTTCATCAGGGTTCACTTCTTTGATATCAAGAACAACGAATCACAACCCTCCGATTTCTATCTCTATGTAAATGGGCATTGGCTTATACATGTCAATCCTTCAGATCACCATGGGTTGGTGACTCCGTTTTATATCGATGTTGTCAATGTCTCTGATGGTTCTGGACTTTTGAATGTTAGTCTAGGTAATACGGAACCCTATAAGGATGCTGGTTTTCTCAATGGTCTGGAAGTCATGGAGTTTCTGGAAAGTTCTTCAAATGGAAGTAGTTCTCGGGTTTACATTATCGCTGGCTCTGCTGCTGTTGCATTGCTTTTGGTATTGGGTTTGTTGTTTATACTTTTCTTGAAGCGGAGGCGATCCAAGAAGATGCAACCAGAAGTTGAGGTCACTGTGTGGTCTCCTTTGCCATTGTACAGAGGATGTAGGAGTTCCGACAATAGATATTTCTATTCGGACAACAATAACCTGCAGTTAGGCTTGAAGATTCCCTTCAAAGACATTTTGATAGCTACAAACAATTTCGACGAGCAGCTGTTGATTGGGAAAGGCGGTTTCGGAGATGTTTACAAAGCCATTCTTCCAGATGAAAGCAAAGTGGCTATCAAGAGAGGCAAGCCCGGTT
Source organism: Sinapis alba (assembly GCA_012274485.2). NCBI lineage: Eukaryota > Viridiplantae > Streptophyta > Magnoliopsida > Brassicales > Brassicaceae > Sinapis > Sinapis alba. The sequence continues at coordinate 56,720 of MU106360.1, read as the reverse complement.
CAGGACAAGGCATACTTGAGTTTCAAACAGAGATTCAAGTCTTGTCAAGAATCTGGCACAGGCATCTTGTTTCTCTAACCGGTTACTGCGAAGAGAACTCAGAGATGATCCTTGTCTACGAGTTTATCGAGAAAGGTACGCTTCAAGAGCATCTATACGGCTCAGATTTACCTTCACTGTCATGGAAACAGAGGCTGGAGATTTGCATCGGAGCAGCCAGAGGACTGCATTATCTCCACAGTGGCTCAGAAGAAGCAATCATTCACAGAGATGTTAAATCCACAAACATATTACTAGACGAGAACACTGTTGCCAAAGTTGCTGACTTCGGGATCTCCAAACTCGTGGCTCGTAATCAAGAACCGATAAGTATCAGTACTAACATCAAAGGAACATACGGTTACCTCGATCCTGAGTATATGTACACACGCATCTTGACGGATAAATCAGATGTGTACTCGTTCGGAGTTGTTCTCCTTGAGGTCTTGTGCGCGAGACCGGCTCTCAACAGGCAACTTCCTCTCGAGGAACAGAACCTAGCGGACTGGGCCATGTCATGCAAGTCCAGCAGGATGGTTGATAAGATTGTAGACCAAAGATTGGTAGGTCAAATCGAGCCGAACGTTTTGAAGAAATTCATGGAAGTCGCGGAGAAATGTCTTAAGGATAATGGAGACGAGAGGCCGAGCATGGCGGATGTGAGCTGGGAACTGGAATACATTCTTCGGCTTCAGATGATGACTATTCTTGAAGATAGTGCCACGTCTATCTCCAGTTGTGGAGGGGATAGCTCCTTGGTGATTCCAAGGCTAATGGTGAGTGATTCGTTTAGCTGCAACTCGATTGTACAGGAGGATCAAGTGAACAAATATGGACGTGCAAATTCATCTCATTCCCAGACTCGAGTTTTATCCCAAGTTAGAGAGGAACCGTTACAAAATTAACGAAGTGGGTGTTGCTCTTTTTATGTAGTTAAAGTTGGTTAGTGCCATCTAACGTTACAGTTGGTGAACATTATTCCCGTCCGAGATAAGTAAAAACATTGTTTTACATGTCAAAACAGTTGTCGTGTCGAGCAAAAGTGGTGTACTACAAGCTGATTTTCTGAATGGCCTTAGAGGTGGTACAGTTTGTAAAATGAATCATCAATTCAAAAATGTAAGAAATAGCAGAAGTCTCAAATCAAACTATGGCTGTTCATTTCATACTTCAGATGCAGTTAGCAGCTGTTATTTATTTTTGTCAAATTAAAAGGGGTGTCTAGATGAAAATGAATATTTTAGATGTGTTTGAAACCAAAATCTTCATTTGTCCAAGACTGAAAATATCTAAAATATATTTATTTATCATCATAACTTCAAATTATTCTAATTTATATAAAAAAATTGTAAAATAAATTAAATAAAAAATGCAGACAACAATTCTTACCAAAACTAGTATACAATTTTATTTTATTTTTGAAGACAACGTAATTGCACTTCTCTAAGACTTTGTACTAAAACAGTAAAATCATAAAACTACGTTTCCACTGAAACTAATAATATTTTTTTCTTCATAAATGAAAAACTATTATTTTGTAATAAACATGTAAAACCATGTTTTCAACGAAAACCGCAAAATTAAACTTAGGCTTGAAGATTTCATTCACAGGCATTTTAGGAGAAACAAACAATTTTCAAATCAGTGGGTGATCAGGAAAGGCGGTTTGGGAGATGTTTACAAAACCATTTTCCAGGTGGAAGTAAATTGGGTATCAAGAGAGGCAATACTCGTTCGAACAAGGCAAAAGATTTTGGATGTAGCACATGCACCTTGTTTCTCTAATTGGTTACTGCAATGAGTACTCGGAGATGATCCTTGTCTACGAGTTCATGGAGAAGGGTACTCTTAAGCCAGCTCCGATTCGCCTTCACTCACACGCAAACAGAGATTGGTGATTTGCATTGGAGCAGCAAGAGGATTGCATTGTCTACACAGTGGGCCAGATGAACCAATCATTCATGGAGATGATAAACCCACAAAGATATTAGTAGCAGAAGTTGCTGACTTTGGGATCTCCAAACTCGCTATTAAACTCACTATTTGTAATCAAGATCCTTGATACCAGCAGTAACGTCAAAGGAACATCTTGTTACCCTGATCCAGAGTATGTGCGCACACACATGATGACAAAGAAATGTTGCTTTTTAGCGTAGTGGATTTGTTGCCAAACATTTTTCCAAAGATAAATGAAAAGTAAATCATAAAAGACTTTTCACCAGTCGCAAAGTTGTAATCGCAATAGTAAAAGATTATCCAACCAAAAAAGCATCATTTCAAGTCAAAACACAAAACAACCATCCCGCAAAAATTTTGTCAATCAGAGAGAGAGAGAGAGAGAAAGAGAGTTAAAGCAGTACTCCGACAAAAGCTTCTCACAAGTGATCATTAATCGAAAGTGCAGCTAACATATCACTTGGGCTTCCACTCTTGCCTTCATTCGCCTGTGTTGGCTGATTCACGTTTCTCAACACATCCAATGCCTCTGTAACTTTAGCATTTAGAGCCTCTGGTGACTCTATCAGATGCAAAACTTCCGTCTGATCCATCTCCAGAAGCATACCCGTCACTTTGGCAGCGTTCTCGTGCTCTACCTTGTTCACTAATGGGTATAGAGTCTCACCCAGAATCTACACAAACCCCAAAAGAAAACATACAATGTAAGTGAACTTACTTGATTTGAAAGACTATATATTGAGAGAGAGAGAGAGAGAGAGAGACTTACAGTTCTTTGCTGAGCAGGTGAGGCTTGAGCAAGGGAAGAAGCCAATGAACCAGCGGGCATTTGCTGAGTAAGAGGCACTCCATTAACGTCATAAGGAAATGGAACCATTCCTCCTGGCATTGGACCGTCTGGCATGTTTCTACCACGAGGGTAACGGTATCCACGTCCTCCTGGCATCATCTAGAATAGAGAAGCAAGGGCTTATAGAATCATCTTGTGCCATGTTTTTTATAACTAAGCACTAACTAACTAACTAACCTGTGGCTGCATAAAGGGCATTGGTTGCTGAGGCTGATGGCGCATAGGTCCATCACCTGACCGTCTTCCACCTGGTCGTGGGCCTTGCTGACCTGGCTGCATCATCGGCCCAAAATAGCCTGGCCTCATTCCAGGAACCATCTGAGGCTGATATCCAAATCCAGCCTACCACAGATTTTCAAGTAAATCAGTTGATTTCTAATTACCAAGTTACTGAGCACATCCAATGAACCAAATCCCAGCTAAGAAAACAAAGTGGTTACCTGGTGAGGGATCATTTGTGGAGGTCCCTGACCGTAAAAAAATTGCTGTCCAAGACCTGGAGCACCGCCTGGGAACATTGGCATACGAGGACCCATACCGGGGATAAAGGCAGGTCTCATCTGAGAAAACTGTGCCTGAAACAAGACCATAAGGGACTTATAATGATGGATCTAACCAAAGTAACTGAGGATGATAGGTTGTTCAATGACGAACGGTGGGAAGTAATTACCTGCAGCTTAGCCCTTCTTTCTTCCTTCCTTTGTGCAAGAGCAACATACAACGGTTTTCCACTAACCATTTTACCATTCATTTCGTTCAGCTGCAAAAGACCCCAAAACAATATATATGAAAAGAGAAAACAAAGACTGAAAGCAGTTTAGTAATGTCCGAACACAATACAAGTCATCTTACCACTCTAGAAGCTTCACTGGCAGCAGAGAAGGCAACAAATCCTGATCCTTTGCTAGCACCACTAGGGTCTCGCATAACCTGTTTGTTTACAAAGTAAGAGATACAAAAGCTGAATCTTTAATCTCTCATGGTTAAACTGTACGCGCAAAGCAACAAGACTGACCTTGCAGGAAGTAATAGTACCAAACTCAGCAAACAGCTCACGCAACTTCTCATCAGTGACAGTATCATCAAGGTTCTTCACATACAAATTCAACCCATCGAAACTGTTCCCTGTCTCCCTTGCGCCTTGTTCATATCTTCTGCTCAACTCAAGTTCCCTCTCAGATTTCTTCTGAGCTTTACCTACATACCACTCCTTGTCATCAAACTTCTTCCCGTTGAGAGCCTCAACAGCACGAGCCGCATCTTCAGCATTCTCAAAGTTGACAAATCCAAAACACCTTGATCTCCCATCTCCGTCCCTCATAACCACAGCGCTTGAGATACCACCGTACTGACCAAAAGTAGTCTTCAGCTCATCATCAGTAGTAGTCTCCGAGAGATTCTTCACGTAGACATTGGTAAACTTCATCTTATCAGCAGCAGACTCTCTTTCCTCCTTCTTAAGAAAAGGTCCAACAAAAATCTGCTTATCGTTCAGAATTTTACCATTCAGCTTCTCAATAGCGCTTTTAGCTGAATCCTCACTCTCAAACTGCACAAAGCCATATCCTTTAGACTGGCCCATGTGATCAGTAGCAACCTTACAGGACACAATACTCCCACACCCTGAAAACGTCTCGTGAAGTGTCTTGTTGTCAACTGACTTGTCCAGATTCTTCACATGAGAAAAAGGTAACAAGAGTCATGCATCATCAGACAGAACATAAGCTGGGTTAGTTCAAAAAAAGATAAATACCTTGATGAATAAGTTCCCAATCCCACTTCTACGAGCAGCAGAGTCACGAGAAGAGTAAGTAATCCGAATCATCTTGCCATTAAGACTAGTGTAGTTCAGCTTCTTCAATGCCTTCTCCGCTGTCATTACAAGACACAAAACAAGAAGACTCAAACACACAAAACAAGTGATTCCGCAATACCCATTATTCAGATTGTTCCAAAACATCGCAAAATCAGATCTTTAGCATAATGTGGAATGTTATAAATCAAAAAAGGAGGAAACTTTAGGGTAACAAACCATCATCGATGTTGCTGTAGTTGACGTAGCCATATCCAAGAGAAGTGTTGGTGGCAGTGTCACGGCAAACGCGAACAGATACGACTTGGCAAACCTCGGTGAAATAGTCATAGAGCTGAGAATCGGTGACATTGAAATCCAGATCTCCGACGTAGAGAGAACACATAGCACCGAGATTCACTCCGTCAGAAGCCACCGTACCGTCTGCAACCGGAGGAGGAGGAGAGGAAGATGACGAAGGAGCCTGAGCTTGAACCTGCTGCGCCATTTTTTGTGAGTTTTTTTTTTTGGTTTTTTGTTTTTTGAAGGGATAAAATAGGGAAGAGGAAGACGGAGATTGTGGGCAGCACGGCGAGAGCGCAGCGGAGAGTGATGGAGAAAAGTTGAGTTATATATATACCCCTTGTCTCTTTCTCACGACAATGTGAAACTTATGATGCTTTGTTCGAAAACCCTAGACAGGTTATTAACAAAAAAAATATTTTTTATTTTTTTATTTTTCAACGATTCGGATACCTTCGAAGAAGAATCTGGTTTATTTATAGCCGTTAGATTATAACTCGGCTGTGGATCATAAAAGAAATGGTCTATTTTGTTCTCAGCCGTCCGATTATTTTTAAAGGTCACACCATATCTCTCACGTGATCATCTCGTGACTGTCTCTCTTCAGGGAGAAATATTACATGCTTGCACCGCCGCCGTCGAGGATATCTGACGAATGGTTCTCCGGTATGGTCCTCGCGCGAGCTGGCTTCGTCAACTCAAGATTGAATTCGGGTCTAGAGCTTGATTATGCGGTTTTTACTGTCCAAAATGGTAGAGCTTGATTTTTTCTAAAAAGAAAAAAAAATAGATGACGCAATGCGATGCTATTAGCTAGTATAGCTGTTTTTAGTTTTGTAAAATGTTGTAAACTTTGAAATTATTCTATACACAGAAGTTTGTGATTGTTAGTTAAATGCATGCAAGTCAACAAAGTCGAGAGATTATAGACCGTCCGATTATGCTTTTATCCGTTAAAATTTATTCGATTTATTATTTGTTTGGATTCAATACAAAAAAATTAGACATTCATAAGTCTTCGAAGCAAAACAAATATTAAAAATTAATTTCGATTAAAATGAAATAAATCACAAATACTAAAAAATTTAGAGACAGATATATGCTCTGTTCTGACATTTATACAAAAAGATGTATATCTACAATTATTTATAGAATTGTAAATATATAATTATATAATTATTAATTTTATTTATAAAAATATTAAATTAAGAAAAGAATATAAAACATTATAGAAAACTACAATTTTTATAAATACATTTTTAAAAAGAAAATTTTATTAATTTTAAAAATTATAAGACATATAGTTTTATTATTTTTACTTTATATTTTATATTATATTATATAAGAGATATTTTAAAATAAATAAATAAGTTTGTATAACTTTTTTAATTTACTTATATTAAATAAAGTGTATGAGATATTTGTAAATATCTTTAAATATTCGTAAATATCTATAAATTTTTTGGATATCCGAAAAATCAGATATCCATATTTTTCCGAAAACAAAGCAAATCGAAAAATTAAATGTTTGTGAAGTACGAAACAAATCAATACTGAAAAATATGGTAATATATTTTTTTTTTTTTTGAATAAATGTAAGAATTTATTCAAACCAAAAAAAAATGTGTGTATGAGTGCTTCTTTGTCTAGAGTGTTCTGTGTTTTCAAATTTCTAAGAAAAAAACAGAGCAACAATGAAAAAACAGATCTTAATCTCTATCTCGAATTCTTCTCAAACCGAACCACACCACCATAGCATTTTCATATCTTTTTCTTCATTCTTCCCCAAGAGAAGATATGCGATTTTGAACAAATTTATCAATATTTTTTTGTATTTGCAGTGGGCCCATATTTGTCTCTCCATGATGCTTCATGTTTCTTTCTCACTAGATGGAGTATACAGTTGATTGAAACACATAGCGAAGTAGGAAGAGAAGAGTTTTATCCTTTGAGAATCCCACAATTAGCTCTAGAATGCAACTCCACTCATGTGTATACCTCGTGCTCAGAATCTCTGAAGTTAGACCTTTCCAAATCTCCTCTGTGAAAAAGCAAGAGAAGAAAAGATGATCTCTGGTTTCGATTTGACAGTGGCACAACACCCATTTTGTATCTGTATTTGAGTTCCTTAAATATGTTAACACTATTTAGTGATTATAAAACCATTAAATATGGTAATATTCGATATGTGCCTATCGCTGATGCTCAGGGTATATGTTCCTACTTTTGGTTTTTGAAACAGTTGTATGCTGACATTGAATCATGTGACTTCTTGTATGAGAGTTCAAGATCAGTTGGAGGAATGTTTTTTTTTACTTGGTTGGGCTTGTTTCAAATTACTAACTTGTTGGCTATGGATTCAATCTGTGTTTTAAAAGGCCGAGACCTAGGCTTGAAGCGATGTCAGGTTGAGCATCCATCGCCTAGCATAGGTGAGGCTCTAGCCCAGTTCACAAAGACGGTCGCTTAATAATGCCTCAAGCCTCACACCGCTTTATAGCTAAATTTCTATACCAACTTTATTTGTTACAAAAAAGTTTAATATTTACTTATTTTCTGTTAATTATACATTAATATGCTAAAAACGTATTGACGTAAAGCCTTATCTCTTGCGTCTTGCTCTTGCTCTTGCTCTTGCCTCTCTATAAATGTTTTTCTATTCTCTATTTTTTGTGGGGCTGATGCGTATGTTGATGAGATGGATTTTAGAGTTTTAGACAATTAGATTTTGTTTTAATGTTTCAAATTTTCTTGGATTGTTTTATTGTTTGTCTATTTCTCGGGTTTTCAAATAATATTCGACTTTTTTAATGGTTCTAAAATGGTTTTATAATCACTAAATAGTGTTAACATATTTAAGGAGTAATGAAAATTCCCAACTTTATATTTCTTGTGTAGTTATGCTCTTCTGGCGCATAGCCTAGCCTCGTGGTCATTCCAAACATAGCACTGATAACATATAACTAACTACAGTAAATATTTGTGTGCTCCCTGTTATTAAATATGATCAATATGATTTTTTCAGTCCGATCTATGTCGTTGGATGTACAAGTGTAGAATAAGAAGAGGTGCTCCGTTTGTGACACTATGTGCTGTGAAGTCTTGAAGTTTTCGTTACTCGTTTCAGTCTAATCTAATCGACTGTTGTAGATAATGGCACAGACCATAGCATATCACAACAACAATCCATTTAGTAGTTAACATTGGTCACCGCTCGTCTCTCTCCTCCTTTCCTCTCTCGAAAAGTCACTGCAAGTAGATCTTACTCGCTCCGGTACGGACAGCGCGTGAGCGCAAGCTCCAGTACCGGAGGCTACTCCTCTTCCCTCGTCTCCTTGTTTTCTCTTTTGCTTTGCCGTCGTCTCTTCCACTCTCTCTGCCTTGTTGTCGCTCTGCCTCTGGAGACCCGTGGTCTTCGTCTCTGCTGCAGGGGAGCTCCGGTCTCGGTGTGGTTCACTAGGTTGTTGGAGTCTAGACGCCGAGAGGGTGCAGTTACAGTCAGGTAAGGTCGGTTTTTAAGGTTTAGCAGGAAGCGCCTTTAGCTTCTTGTAGAGTTGATTGCACGTGAGGAGGTTAGGTTGTCTCTTCTACTCTGCTCCTGTGGGTAGTCTTTGTGCTCCCCCAGTTCGCACGGTGGTTGAGAGGCGTGTAGCAGAAAAGCTTCAACTCTACCTTGGCGTCTTGGATTGGCGAGGTTTTTGCTTGCTACTGCGTAAAGAACTTTGGAGTTTCCCTTTAGCTCAGAGGCTCGTTTAGCCAGGGTTGCTGGCGTGTGTCGGAACCCTTGGTGTTGGCGTGTGGAGGAAGTAGCGCTGCGATGTCGATGGCGGTCGTCTATGGCCTTCTCGATGCGGCTCTGCTAACCCCTTCTTGATCTTCCTTCCTCTTCCCGGTGAGTTGTTCTGGTGCTCCGCGAGGGTTATGTCGACAAATCTCTCTGGTGGTGTTGCTCTGGTTCGTATTGGTGTGGTTGGTTTCGTGCCACCGATCCTTCCTTCTTACATTAAAGTTTACCTCTCTCTTGTTCTGGGAGAAGGCGGTTGACGAGGCTTCTATAGGCTTCTTCTGTCTGAGGAGTCTGTTTTTCCTCGGTGGATCTTCCGGCATCGTAACATATCCCAGGGCCGTTCTCCGTTGTTCGAACATGGCAATGTTACTTTGCATTCGCTTTGCAGGTTTTGGAGTAGCGTATTGGTTTCAACTCATTGCAGTCAGCTCGTATCCGCTTTGTATTAGTTCGGTTTGGGTTTGAAGACTTTAGTCTCCTCTCCCTGGCTTGTTGATGCGGTAGGAGGTTGTGCAGTTGGGCGGGAGCGATTTTCTAAGGTTTGTGTTCCTTACCATCCTTTTATGGCATTTGGGCGTTCATTGACATAGACGATTATAATGGTTTGAGGCGATCATCGGGAACTAGCTACCCCGGAGACGACAAGGATAGTCCCGGCATCCGAGGCAACGAGGAGAACCTCACTTATCTAAGGTCATCGTCGAAGGTGGAGAACAGTAACAGATTCTCGGGAAGATTGAAAAACGGATTAGCGGAACGTGCCGGGTTTAGTGGGTGGGCGAAGCTCGTTTTAGTAATAGATTTACTCGGGAACTTTTGTTCAAATCAACCATGTAATCGAATCTTGTATCCCCGTTCGGATTGTTTCGTATTAATATTAATATATATCTTTAAAAAAAAAAAAAAAAAAAAAAAAAAAAAAAAAAAAAAAAAAAAAAAAAAAACAATCCATTAAGTTTTTTTTATTAATTTTTGTAATGAATGTTTGTGTTAAAGAGTTTTGTGAACATTACCCTACTTTGAGGAAAAATATTTCTCCTCAATCACATCTTGAGCAGGCTGAGTATAGACGACAGTCTCAGGTCCACTCTATTTTTTTAGAACTTTTTAATTAATATATTAAAATTAAACTTAAATAGTATTATCAATATAATAATAAAAATATTTTAATTAAATTGAACTAAACAATTAATTTGTTAAAAATAATTATAATATTAAAAATAATAATTATAAAGCACGAAAAAATTGCTCAAAAGAACCTTAATCATGTTGAGCGGCCATGGGTCTTGTGTTATTTTCTATTGACTTGAGTAACAGAGTATCCACAATCTCACACTCTCCCGTTAAGTACACCTCGTTAATGTTGATGAATCATGTTCATTAAAAGCTACTCAATGACAACAAATGTCAAAAGTAATGCATTTTGTGAGGCCATGTAAGCTTTTAGAAGCTTCCAAGAACTTAGGAGAGGCGTCAAGCATTTGCTTTACTAAAGATTGTGTAAGTGCACTTCTCTCTGTCTCTTTGCAGAATCGGAATCAGCTACTATTTTGTTGATGGGTTAGGTTATCAGATGCTTTGATTCTCATCTAACCAATACTTTTGATTAATACAAAAATAAAAAAAAAAAGCATCCTCTTTCTTTGGTTTGTTTATCCACCGACGTATGTACTCTCTTTTACGGTACTTCTTGATTTGGTGCAAGTGTAACCAAACTATCTTTACGTCCCTTATAGCTGCTGATCTTTGTCCGTGCGATAGTAGTTAAGCTAATTGTTGAGCTACCATTTGCATTAATATTAAATAACATAAATATTTTAGATGAATAAATTTCTAGAAAATAATTATTAAAACATGTTTTTAATAAATCAGAGAATTTTTGTCTTTTCTAATTTATATTTAAAACATCAAAATACCCCCTCTGTTTTTTTATTGTATTCAAAATATAAATAGTTTTCATAATTGTAAGTAACTTTTACTTTTATTAGGTATAGTGTGACTAATCAAATAATATATACTTATTTATGATTGATTTAACTACACCTAATTTGTTTATCAAATGCTACTTTTAGAAAAATTAATAACTTTTTAATATTTGTGCATTCAACTAAAAACTACTTACATAAAAAACAGAAAGAGTAAATAACTAAAAGAATCTATGAAAAGGGAGAAAATTGATGAATGTTATAAATGTTTAATAAAGGTAAAACAAATTTTGAAAACTGTATAAGTTTTGGACCTTAAACTCATAATCTTTTCTAGATTCGGAATCAGTTTTAAGAAATTTTAATTTAGAAATAACATTTCATAACAAAGAAAGTATGAATTCAGAACTTCTTGCACTGCAATTACACCATCAAACACTTTGATAACAAAATGGTATTTCATTCATCGCTATTTTTGTTTCCTTTTTTCAACTTAATTTAGTTAATAAAGAGATAAAATGAACGAGAAAGAAAGTAATCTCAACGTCATGGACTAATCATGAGGCATATGAAACTACATATTTGAATGTTGGAGTCAAGAAAACTCATAAACCGAAATTTCACTTTTAGTTATTACTACACTTTGAGAAATTCCCTTAGATAGCCTCTTTTAGTTTGTTTGTCACAAAAATAGTTTCTAAAGAAGAAAATGATCAAAATGTTTTTTTTAGAAGCTAAAAAAATCATTTATATGCATTTATACCCATAGGATTAACAAATTTGGACTTTAGGATTTAGAGTTAAGGGGTGGGTTTGGGGTTAGGGTTTCAAATTTAAAAAAAAAAAATTAAAAAAAATCAAAATTTCAAAAAAAAAAAATCTATTTTGGTCATTTTATTTTTTGAGGGCTATTTTGTGACAAAAACTAAAAAAGACTATTTAAGAGAATTGCTCTATTACTTTTCTATTTCTTCTCTCTTTAAAAAAAAAAAAAAAAACTTATGGGATCACACAGAACATGTCTGGAAAAAAGTGTGTCTTGTGTTTGTGGTCACAAGACTTGTGTCAAATCTTTAGTTTCACACAACACCCGTTGTATAAACCGTTCCTCGCTGTGCACGTTTTAGAAATTGCCAAATGGTTACGATAAAAGAAACAAATATCAACAGAAGAATCTTGCCGACTACATCTGCCCCAATAAAAATAAATAAAACAGTGTATGCAAATAAACTGAGAAGCTGTAATTTGCTCTTGACATTATCCTCAAAACACATCAAATCACTTTTTAGTGGTTACGATAATTTGAGAGCTTTAGTTGTTAGGACAGCGACAGAGTTGCACCAACCTCCACAATTGTATTCTTTCAAATTTTACTTTCTTTCCAACACATAGATTTCTCACTCCCAACCGCAGATCAAATATTATTCTCCCGTGTTGAGATATTTTTGAATCATTTGCTTTATGATGGGGTAACAGAAAAACATTTTCAACGAAGAAAACACATTCAAACCACAAAATATAACTAATTTGCTATGGTGTATGTGCACTAGCACCTCTACAATACTAAATGAAATTTCTTAAACTTGTTACAAGAATAGGTTGTTAGAGTATAATTTAAACACCCGAAATGGATGATCATATCACATAGAAAGAGAGTGTTAAAAAAAAATTATCACATCGAAAGAGAAAGAGTTAATAAATAAAATTGAACAGATTTAAAGCAAAGCACTATGAGCCAGATTATTTGTCATGTTGTTTAAAACACAAAAAATATATGAATAGTTGATAGAACTCCAATAGATTAGCTGTGTTTAAGTCAGATTGGACTTTTATTAGACCATCTCTAATATTATGTTTTTAACTCTAAAATAGAAGAATTATATTATAGATGAGATATTCTCCAATGTATTTTTCTAAAAAAGTTTTTTTTAAATATATAGTAAAAATAGATGAATATTATTTTTTATTCAATAAATAGATGAAAATAGCAATTTCTATTATAAAAGAAAAAATACAAGTGAGTTAGAATAATTTTATCTCTAAATGTTATTATAATCTTACAAAGGTAAAAATAGCAATTAGCAATGAATTGGAGATACTTGATTCATTTATATAGTAGTTTAAATATATGTGCCGATTATTTTGCAAAAAAAGCACGAGCACGTAAATACTTTTTCTCTTATGTAAATCATGAAACACCAAAACAGAACACCTCTGAAAGTAAAATCAACCGACCAAAAAACAACCATGTATTCAAGATATTGAGTAGCCCTCCAATTGAATACGTAATCCATTAATCAAAAGACCATACAAATCCGTTGAATCATCATAGCTACTTCACTTGCAATCCGTTTTAAATCTTCCATCGAGACGTGAAACAAAAATAAAATGGATTGCGCATCTTAGCGACCTCGGCGCATCATAGAGACAAACATTCTTATTCTACAACTACATTTTCTTTTAAATGATTATTAGTTTTTTCCTTCTATCTCCTCTTCACCCATTGGTCGTCATCATCCGAATTTTCCGGGTCGGGTAACTTATTCAAATCGACCCGCTCCAGTGACCCGTTACGGCTCTTAATCCCATCACCATTCTCCTTACCCTCGCCGGAATTCACCACCACCGTCGCTCCGAGCGCATCCACCTGAGCACCAACCTCCGCCGCTTTTCTCCTTATATAGGCCGCGGAGATGTCTCCACCGCCTGAACCGGTGAGTCCGGTCAAAAGCTCCGGGAAATTGAGCCTGGCGGAAGGACCACGGAGGTAAAAGACAGCAGTGTCGTAAGCTCTGGCAGCGGCTTCGGGGGTAGAGTAAGAACCGAGCCAGATCCTGGAACGCTTGTTGGGTTCTCTAATCTCAGCCACCCACTTCCCCCATTTCCTCATCCGTATCCCTTTGTACGGTTTCAGATCTCTTTTCCTCGTCTCTATCCCCATCGTCGCCGCCGTTACTTTCGCTCCCGTCTCCATAGTCACAGAATCATCGATGTTCTCTTCTTCTTCTCCCGATCTGGGTTTCTCGAGAAAAAAATTGATATTTTGAGCGGCGAAAGGATTACATGCGAAGGGAAGAGAGTTTAAAGACGTGAGGAGAAGAAAGAAGAGAAGGTTTGGGAATTCACCGACACTTCGAAAATTAAAACACTTTCTGATTTTTTTATATTACAAGACAGAGAAGACAACCAATCTCCTCTTCCCACTCCTCTATATATATATACCACTTGTAACTATGTATTTTCCACTGTTACTGATCTTTTATGTTTTTTCTTATTTTTTTTGTTTTATATAGATTTTTTTGTTTTATTGGTTCTTTTTAAGTATATATACTAATTATTTGTCCTCTTTAAATATGCATTATAGTTTTAAGATTTTTTATTTATTTCACAAAAATTGTAGTTTTGTGTTTTCAAAACAATTTTATAGTTTATTGATCCATTTTACCTACAATGATTAAAAAACCTAATACATATAATAATATTTCTTTTTGAATACTATTTATTAAAGTAAGGTTATTTTCATAAATATAACTTTATTTTTAAAGTGTGTAAAAACTTCAAAACTACAATTTTCGAAGAATGGAAAGAGTATAGTGTATAAAATTGGAAAAAATGTTATGTGGTTTTTTCTCTCACAATTTTTGATCTTTCTTCTCTCTTTAAACTAGACTACTTTAGATAACACTCAAAAACTCTAATTTGAGTGTTTTTTTTTCTGGCGGCAACCACCTCCTTTGCGCAGCCATCAAACCACATTCGTTATGTTCCTGTTGTTATGTCTCTCTCTCGTCTCCTTCATTTTTTTCGGGGGAGGAAGTTAGAGATCTTCATCTCAAATCTGGTGCTCCATTGTCAGATATAGGCTTCTTGGTGGTTAGAGTTGTTTGAGGACGGCTTCTTCCGGCACCAAGATCAGTCTTTGTATGCGTTGGTGTCACCATCAGTTTTCTCGTGACGAAGACTTGCTTCTCCGAGCCAAAAGGGGCGTGTTGTGCCGTCAAACACCTCATCAGCCTTATCTTTCTTCCAGATTGTTTGGTGGTGAGTCTATGTGTGGTGTTGGAGTTTTACCTTTGTCGGTTACTGGTGTAGTTGAATTCTCCCTGTTTCTTTTAGGATCCACCCTTGATTTCTCTAATGGTGGTGGTGAGTAGGGTTTTATCGGTGGTGATGCTTTGGCTTGATGTCCATGTCTTTTGGTGGTTTCGTGTTAATGTCTCTAGTGTTTCTGGTTCGCTTTAGCTTAGGCTTATGCTTCTGGTTACTCGTATCTTTTCTCTGTTCAAAGTGGCGACATGTTGTGGCCTGCTCCGTTGTCAGATTTTTCTCTGATAATCGCAACATCATCGTGTATGTATATTGAGAGCCGCTTACAACTCTTGTGAGTTTCTTGGTGAGATAATTAGGCTATAAGTACTATGCTTGAGTTTGGTTTTGTATCTTCCAGAGGGTTAACCGTTTTCTGATATGTCTTCTATATGGGTTGCGGTTAGATGGGTGAACACGGTCCTGATGGAATATAATGGAGGCGGTAATATCTAATGCAAACTACTGAACAATGGCATCATCAGACTTCAACTTCTCCTTGTACTGCATGTGGTTTTCTTTCTTCTGTGCCATGCTTTGGGGCTAGAGCTCGGATTCTATGATTTGGTTCGACAGGGGTGTTAGTCGAAAATTGTAGGTACTATTGAATTCAAGGTCTGAGGGCACTCTTCTCTTGATAACTCATAGCAAACATTTGGTTCTCTAGCTAATTTGAATTCAATTTTTTGTAATAGAAAAACGTCAATCATAATAACAACAAAAATAAAAACTTTATAGAAAACGAAATAAAGCTAAAACATTCCCAACACTTATATGTATGATGCATCATGTAGCCAGTTGAATGAAAATGTGTTACGTGACATTAGTGAATATGAATTGAATATTCGAGTGTTTGAAAGTATTCATGATCTAATTTATTTTGTTGAATAATCAATTATCCGATTTGATTCGTAGTTACCCAAATATTCAGTTCCTGTATATCTAGAAAATATATTGGTAATTAGATATCTGATTGAATTCGTACAAATAAATAAAAATTATAAATTAATAAAAATCTAAAGATAATCTAAAATAATAATATTTATTAGAAAAATAAAATAAAATATTTACTTTTCAAACTTTAATAATTAAAGTAATCAATTTAATAAATAAAAATGTTTTAAAACTTACATAAAATATAATAATTTTATAATTTATATATTTTAAAAAAAGTTTACACAATATGTAAAAAAAGAAAAGTTCATACACAATAAATCTGGTGACACTAGTGGTCCAGACTCCAGAGTCCGACATTTGCTAAATAAATATCGTAAAACTCCCAAAAGACTTTGCACTGATGCAGCTGCGCATTTATAAATAATAAACACTCGTCGACCTTTTTCATTGGACGGTAATAAAGTTAGCTCATAACTTCATTATCAATTTTGCTTTTATAGAAATCAAGTGAGGTGCTTTGTGTTTTAACCAATTGCATTAAAATATATGATAGGAAGAAGTGATGACACGCGTGTTGTTATGAGATGTTTAGTGAGATTGGATTTCTGACGACCAAGGTGTTTTGTCTTTTACTCAATTTACATTTATAAAAGCATCTAAAAAACATCATCTTAAAGAGGAAAAACTACCAAAAATAACTCAAAACTTAATTTTGAATACAAAAGTGTACATTAAATTTAATTAAATGTAAAAATAATTTAAAATTTTAGTAAAATTACAACAACTCCTTATGACCAAACAAAAAATATATATTATAATCTTTTGCATGAGAAGACTTACAAAGAAGTCTTACAAAATAGTCTTTTCAAGGAAAACTTCTTTATAAATCTTTTCGTTAAGTGGATCTTTAAAATAATTTAAAAATTTTATTAAAAAAAATTGATGGAAAAAATTAAAATAATGTAATAATAAACATTTTTAAATGATTTAAATTTAGTTTTACTAAAATTCAATTATTTTCAACATAGATAAGTGAATGTGGATTGAATCATGATAATCACTGATTTAGGATTTGGTAACATATATTATATTATTATTGGTATTCTTAGGATTAAATTTTGAAATATTTTTTTTTAATGATCTATATGTGTTTAGTGACTATCTAATACCTTGATTTAAACACTTTCTAATAATCTCTTAAGTTTGAGAAGTATTTTTGCTTAGTTATTTGATTATAGGATCTGAAAGACTCACAAAATACTTTCCAAGAAGTCTTCTAACATATCCCACCTAAATTTTAGAAGAGTTCAAGTTTTTTGCCTAAATTAAAATCTTCCAGAAGTCTTCCGGAAGTATGCCAAGGGAAGTCTTCTTATGTATTAATAGATCTTAAAAGTAATTAATAAAATTATAAATAATTTTTTGAAAGGGAAAATCGAAATCATGTATTAATAAACATTTCTAAATGATAAAAATTTAGTTTTCCTAAAAATTGAATTATTTTTAACATAAATGGGTGAATTGTAAATTGAGTCATGATAGTCTTTGGTTATAGTTTGGTAATATATGTTATAGTATTAGTGGTATTTTTAGGGTTAGATTTTGAAATCTTATATTTTTAATTTGACATATATGTGTTTATTAACTATCTAATAATTTTTTTAAACACTTTCTAAGTTTCTTTTAAGTTTAAAGAAGAATTTTTAATTTTTGATATTTTGTTAGTTATTTGATTTTAGGGTCAAGAAGACTTCCTGAAAAGTCTTCTCTTGGAATATTTCTCAAGATGTCTTCTATATCGAAAATATTTAACCTAATTGGAATTTATGTCTCTATATATAAAGAAAATTTACATATTCTATTTTTTTCTCTCAAATGACTGCAACAAAGATGTAATGTTTCTCACTCTAAAACTCTCAAATCTCTCAAATCTCTTTGAACATCAAAACATCAAACTTTATATTCACTTCTCATTTTTTTCTTTTGTCTTCTCACTTATTTATCTTTTTTTTGCAGGTTTTTAGTACATAGTTCTCATCTTTTAATCTTTCAAAGGTAGATCTATAAATTTTGGATATGTATTTTTGTGCGTTTTATATGTTAGATTCTAAAAAGCTATAGATTCAACCTAATGTGATTGTTTTGTATATTTTTGAAGCATTAAAATTTTATTTTTGATTTTTTTAATGTTTTAAAGCCATTACAATGTTTTTGAATTGCACGTTTTATCAGATATGAGATAGAATTTGAAAGACTTATCAAAAAACTCTAAAAAGACTTCTTGAAAAACTTCTTGGGAAGTCTTCTAATATATTTTATGCTAGAAAACTTTTCACGAAGTCTTCCGAAGTCTCATGCCCAAAGTGGTACAAATTTTGGATATATATTTTGTGTGCTTTATAAATTAGATTCTAAAAAATTATAGATCTAACCTAATGTGATTGTTTTGTTTACTATTTAAGAATAAAATTTTATTTTTGAAGTTTTCTCTGTTTTGAAGCCATTTAAATACTTTTGAATATGCAGATTTTTTAGATTTGAGACAAACTTTGGAAGATTTCTGAAAATATTCATGGAAGACTCTCAAAAGACTCATGGAAGAATCTCGGAAGACTCTAAAAAGACTTCTTGTGAAGTTTTCTAAAGTCTTCTGCCCAAAGTAGCACAAAAAGATGATGTCAAGTGGAGTTCAATCTTATCTATGTTGAGGAATGATATCTACCTAGCTTAATGTGTAATAATTTTTTATGGTCTATTTTATTATTTGTATATGTACTATTTTAGTTGTGAATTCTTTTGTAAACTTTAAAATATGTTAATCAAAAGAATTTGGTAAATATGTTCATGTTTTGCCAAAAAAGCTTGACATTATTGAAGTTATTGACACAACATACCAAGAAATTTTGTTAATCATTTTACCCACTCATATAAAAACACAAAAACTTAGTCAAATTTACTAAAATTAAGAGAGAAAACTTCTCAAGAAAACTTAGTCAAATTTACAAAAGATCAAAATTAATTTTTAAATGAAAGTTGAAATTTTAAACATCATAGAAGTTCAAAATTATTTCTTATGATCTACAAGACATATTAAAACACATGACTTGATATTCTTAAAGTTACTTAATACTTTTGAAAGTTAAAAAAAAACATAGCTTAAAGTTACTTAACACTCTTGAAAATCTAACGGAAAAGACTTCTCTTAGAAGACTTATGCTTCTCGGATAGGATAGAAACATTAGTAAACATGAATATCTGAAATCTCATAATTATCATGAATTCTGGGTCTTAATATTAAATAATAAATATGAATTAACAAGAAAAAAATTAAAAAAGACATTTTAGGTTTGGATAAAAATGAAGTTTAATAAAAATTTACTAGTCTTCTATTTATGTCATTTTTGCGATTACAAATTTACGAAGAAAGACTTCTTAAGAAATCTATTCCACATAAGACATTTTGAGAAGTCTTTCTTTGTAAATATTACCTTACTTTTGAATTTGTTTTTTTTCAAAAGTGTCAGAGAAGACTTTTCGAAAAGTCTTCTCGAATAAAGATGTTAGTTTTGCAATTGACCAAAGTTTGTCAAAAAATTGATTTTTATAGATCTGAAAGTCTTCGAGAAGTTTTCCTTACAGTTGACTATATTTGACTTTTCCGGAGAAGACTTCTCTAGATGTCTTTCGTCATAAGTCTTATAAAGAAGTCTTCTCTCGTAACCAAAAGTTTGACCAAAACCCATAATAAAATTTGAGAAAACTTTTAAAGACTTTTCATCATATTAAATGTTTAACTATTATTTTTTAATTGTAAAAGTAAGTCACGCTAATTTCTTGCGACAATGAGAAAACTTTGAGAAGACTTCTATAGAAGTCTTTTCCGAGAAAACTTCTATAGAAGTCTTTTCCGAGAAGACTTCTATAAAAAAGTCAAATTTTTGACAAATTTAGGTCAATTGCAAAACTAACATGTTTATTTGAGAAGATGTATTGAGAAGTTTTCTTGGGAAGTTTTCTCTGGGATTTTTGATTTGTTTGTTAACAACGGAAAATTAGAAGTTCACGATGGAGAACACATCTAGTGAAGTCTTCTGAAAATCTTCTCGGAGTCTTCTGAAAGTCTTCGCGAACAGATCTGGAAAACTGATTTCATACCTTGAACATATGAAATAATTTTCTTAGCTTCTCCAAGCACCCAAAACCTCACTACAAAAGCTACAAATTTTTTAATGACTAAGAATTATTAGCTTCAATGTTTCTATGAACCTTACAAAGTTTGGAATCAAAATCTTGTTTTCTTAGATGAATTTAAAGAGAAAGTGAAAGAGATGTGATTTGTGTGCATAAGTAATGAAATATGAATAGTAAAAATCAAAACTTTTGTGCATTAAGAACTTCAAATGAAAATATAATTTATGTGGGAAATAAAAATATTATTTTAAATAATATTATTTTATATTATTTTATATTTTTATTTAACATATTTATATATTTTATGTATTAATAATATATATAAGATATATTTGAATACTTAAGGGAAGTGTAGTTAATACTAGTAATATTGTATCTAAATTATAAATTATAGGGACTAAACTAAAAAATAAATAGTGTTTTGAGAGTCTAAATTTTTTATGCCCTCAAAATTTAAGGTTTTGAAAGTCTTTTGAAGAACCAAAAACCTCAAAATTTGAGAGTTTGAGAACCTCTTGGATATGTTCTAAGACTATTTAAATTTTATTTTTGTATTGGCACAAATGATAAAATGTTATGTTACTTTTGTCAATTTTTTCGATGAAATATTTTCGTATATATTAAAATAAAATAAATATAATATAATTATGTATATACAATAAAATTAAAATATAGTTTTAAAGGGTTTCATATAAAATAGTATTTATATAAATTCATGTTGTATGATAATTTTCTCTTTCATTAATTTATATGACATCATTATTTGTTTAACATATTATTTAGAGAAAAGTAATTGATGAAAAAAAGAAAAAGTAAGTAAATGAATTATATTTTGAAAACTAATAAAATTATATTAAATTTATAAGAATAAAAAGGATTTATGGTACAGAAAAATATACAATATATTATCATAAATATAAAATATTAATAACGAAAGATATGAAATAAGAAATCTAGTCAGAAAGATACATCATGCAATAAGAAAATATCAAAAACAACAGAAAAAGAAAGAATACATTCATTATAAACATCAACATATTCAATCGTTTTTTCTTTTAAAAATTTGAAAAAGAAGAATCAAACTTTGATGAATCATACAAGATTTTTAAAGGGGGTCATTTACCAGCAGAACCAACATAACTTTTCACATTTTTTTACTAATTAAAATATTTATTGAAATCTAGTGGAGTCGGACCCCACTCCCTCTCAACTAGCTCTGCCCATGTATAGAATAAATGTGATATTTTACTTGTAAATATATTTCTATGTAAAATTTCATATTATAGTTTAACTTTGTATTAATTATTATTTCTGTAATATTTTATATATTTGTTAGTTATTTATAAAGTTTTATGAATTTAAATTAATTATAATAAATATAAGAATCATAATATAAAATATAAATATTTTTGAAGTTAAGTTTGAAGTTATACTTAAAAAAAAAAAAAATATTTAAATATGAAATTTTATAAATATCAAAATAGATAATTTTTTTGGAAATGTTCTAAGTGAGGTTACAATCGAATATAGCAAAAATGATTAGAAGCAGAGTAAAAATGTTTGAGTTATACCAGACGGTTACGCAATTTTTAATCATATTAAATAAACAAATAAAGATATTTAAAACAACAAAAACTAACTTAACATAGGGAAATATGCAATATTCGCGCAGGTCGAATTGTCCGTGAATATGACCGACATTACAAATTTGTGATTTGGATTTGCGTGGCTGTAAAGTCAAACATAAAACAAGCTTTTTGGAACAAAATAGTGTTATGACTTATGTTATGATCAGGACCCTTGTGATTATGCCACTCACGTACATGTATGATGGGGGAGACCCAACAAAAATTAAGAAATGTATTTAATTTATGAACAATTGTATTGATTCTAATTAAAAATAAATTTTATCACTATGCAAACCAAATCAAAACTCATATATCATATAGGGGATTAACCATTGGTCGCATATCGTAGGTTATTGTTGGTTTTGGTGTTGCACAATTAACTACGCGACAACTCAAATCGTAATTTTTAAATCGCTAAAATTTAATAATTTAAAGTTAATTTTTCTGAACGTGCAATTGATAGCATGTCGTAACCGCATGAATCCAAAAATATTTTTTTAACCAAAAAGTTTCGTTAAAAACATTAATGATAACTATATCTTTTTAATAAATATATAAATATAAAATATATATTTTTTATATAAAATATTTATATTATATAAAATATTTATATTATATAAAATATTTATATTATATAAAAAATAATTTAATATAAATTTTATAATTATATTTTTACAAATATATTATAATATTTTATTAGATTATAAACTTAAAGAAAAAATTGTATGAATATCTTTTTGATTATCTTATGTTATAAATATTTAAATTAGTTGAATTAAGTGAATGATTAAATTGTTATAACTTATATGACATATTAAGATGCATAGTTAATATAATGAGAAATTATTTAGGATATCATTAAAAAGTTTTTTAATCATAAATACAATATATACAAATTAAAATGAACAAAATGTTTCACCATAAAGTAAAAAACTTATACTTTCAGAGTTACCTTAAATTTAGGATTTAGATAGGAAGGTGAGGCTTTGAAATTTTTTTATAAAAATAATATTTAAAACTTAAAATAATATTTTTTAAATAATTTTAAAAATAATCTTTGAATTTTTTTTTTTGAAAAACAAATTGGTCAAAATTAATGTTGTATCTAAATTAATTTTTATTTTGATAGTATTAATTAGCTAGTCAAAATTCAACTAGTTAGAATTAAGTGTTGTTTTAGAGTATTCTTTTAAATAAAGTGCTAATTCCTAGGTAATATTTTTTATAGAAACTTATTTTCAAATCTATGATATCTTATCTTTTTTTAGTCCACACAATCCACAATCATCTATAATTCTCAAAATGCCAATTTAAAATGGAAGAAAATGTTTAGAATTGTATGGATCATTTTTCAACTGAATTGAGTTTTTCGATATTAGATCATCTTCCATGTATACCTCTACATATTCCTTTAAAGTATAGAGAAATATTATCTTTTATATTTATATTTAAAGGTAAGAATAGTATATTTATATATTTTTACCTACAAATAGAGGAATTCTATTATATAGATATATATATTTGAACAAATTCACCTATATAATATAAATTTTCTATTTTAAAAAAAAAATATAGAAATAAAAATAGAAATTGGTTGGGAATGGCTTAAAAATAAAATAAAAAAAACTTTCAAAATTTGTAGAAACTCTAAAGAATATTGACATTACATGATTAACTTATTTGTATACACTGAAATTTAGTTATAAATTTAACTACATTTGATAAACTAATATTACATATGTGAAATATTCTAGAAAATAATAATTAATAAAGATTTTGCTAAACATTTTACCGTTCTCAAACTCAAAGAAAATAATATAGTTTTAACCCTTTTTGTCATACCATGATTTTAACTTTTTTAATTAGAAAACACAATATTGATATTGATTTCTCCTCAGAGGCTTATGTTTTTTCCCAACCCCAAATTTTATCATCTCCGTTTTACAATTACCATTTCATCGTAAAACTATTTCTGAGCATATTTAGATAGTCAAAAGTAGACATATCAGATACAATAAGCAAAACTATATTTAAAGAAAAGGAGACACCTAATCGAATGCTTAGCAGAGGGTTTGACTTTGGTAGTCTAGCTTTTGTATGTACTTATGAAACCTTATCTGTATTATAATTATAATGGTCTATATTTTATGATAGTCTATACAATATGTTTAATAAATTAAAGTTCCCACTTATTCATTCACAAGTGACTGATGCTATTTATCTTTGTAATATAAATGCCATAATGAAGTTCTGTTATCTCTTTTTTCAATATCCTTTTGTCTGCTTTTAAATCCTACTCCTATAAAATTTACCGACCAATCATAGTATATACATGCGATTACTTGTATGAATTTCTTTTCTGCTAAAAAAATTTCGTAGACTCCTTTTTTAGATTTCAAGTTCCTTTTGTTAACTAGAAATCATGCATTATTGAGATTTTGTTAACTAGAAATCATGCGACCACTCGCTTATTTCGTAACTCAGTTAATGATTCATGAAATTAATGCGACCACTCCTTTATTAGATTTCAAGTTCCTTTTGTTAACTAGAAATCATGCATTATTGAGATTTTGTTAACTAGAAATCATGCGACCACTAGTTTATTTCGTAATTATTTTCCATAAGAGAGGTAGTCAATCAAAAATCAACAAACACAATTTAAAAAAAAAATAAATTATTATTTATAATTATTACATACATCGAAAATGTAAAAAAATAATCTTTTTGAAATAAATTATTTTTCTAGAATATGGATCATTTAGAAACATAGAGAATAATTAGTTTTCTTATAATTATCAGCAAATGTTTAGTTTTTTTTTGCACATAATAATCATTAAATATTTGAATTGTTGTATGGTATTTATATTCTTTTCTCTTCAATCAGTATTATCATCAATTTATTGTATATTTGATACATAAATATATATTAGTAATTAAAGAAGAGAAGCCCTTGACACTGAAGGTCAAGCGTAGACCGAGTAAATGTTGTAACAAACAATAGATTATGAAATATCATCTGCATATAACAAATTCGTATTAATTAAACTTGTGTCAAATTTTTCGTCCATTAATAGTGTGGTGATGACTAGCTGTGAACTGGTTGACACATGAACATGGTGCCAATTACCAAAACTCAAAACTTATCTTATATTCATGCGTAGACCGCGTAAACATTGTAACAAACAATAGGTTTGAATATAATATGCATATAACAAATTCGTATGATTAAACTTGTGTCAATTTTTTCGTCCTTTAATCTTGTAGTGATGACTAGCTGTGAACTAATTGACACATGAACATGGTGCCAATTACCGAAATTCATAAACTTAGCTTATCCCTAGAATCGATAAGGGACCACCACAAGTGTACAAGTTTACATTATTGATATTCACATCCTTCGTATGAAACCATTATATTTTCATGTGAACTCGTGGGTCTATAAATTAGAGTTGTACTTTATTTAGAAAGTTTGAAGGACACTCGTTGGTTTCATATAATACCAAAAGAAAATATACTTCTGAATTTTGAGTTATGGAATTGATGAGGCGACGTAAGTCATGTTTATCTTGATTTTGGTACATTCTGATAAGTCACCCTTATTTATTTTCTTCTTTTTTCTTGTCTGAAAAGCCTCGCCAGTCTTCATTTTAACGTTTTGTAGAGAGAGTTCTACATTTTTCTCTGTAATAAGCTCAACCTTTTTATCCAAATAGAGTATCCAGAATGTCCGGATCCAGATCCAATAGTAAAATGTTGGATCGTCGAATCAAAATATCTTCATTTTAAGTCTAGATACCCGGATCTGAATTTTTAAAATATATTAATTTTAAATCTTATTAATAATTATAGTTGATATATTAATATTTATACATAAAATTAATTTTCTAATATTATATTTTAATTTTATAATCTTATATATACATATATTTATAATTTGTATAAATTTTAATTTATATATTATTTTTAGAATTTTAGTATTTTATAAACTATTTTAAAAAAAAATTATGGATCTAAATCCGGATCCGAGTACTCGCGGATAATACAATACTTACACGAATATCTGAAACTCAAATATCTGGAAAGCACTAATTCAGATTTGAATACTAAAATCACATATTCAATAAATCCGGATATCCTAAAATTTTCAGATATTCGGATCTGTCCCACCCTTAATATCTATAGTATGGAAAAAAACAAAAGTCTATTAAGCTCATGTGATAATTATTTGGTTGTAGTGTAAATAAAACTTTAAGAACTATATAAAATAGCTATACCGTTTTTGAGAGTTAAGATATATTAAAAATTTGTAGGAGAAAATCAAAAAAGAAGAGTAGTAGACATCAGAACAGAAAGACTATACTAGAAATATATTGTTGCCTGCTAAACCAGCGATAAGAAGGTTGTCATATGGATGATCTTTTAGACTGTGAACTGAGATCAGTTTTCGCAGACTTGTTTATCAATTGCTATGGCAACCTGAGGAGACAAAGATTGAATTATAACGCCACTGATTGTTTACGGCTAATGAGCCATTCACGTTCGTTCACTCCGCATGTTGGCCTATCTCGTTTAACGTTGATTCGTTAATTTTTTTGAAGCTCGAAATCATTGTTTACTGACCCTACAATCATCATATGATATTTCTCCATGTTTTGGCCTTAAGCTTGCTTAACTTTGAATTTCTAACGGATGTGTGCCGGAAAAGGTAAGTGCACATTTGTGACATAGGTAGCCAAATCACTTCTCTTAAACATTTTCACATATCACAACTCGGGATGTTACAATTCACTCTCTTTCAAAGAACACAAAATTCTTGCTGCGTCCCACGAAAGGTCTCAAGATGTCTCTCGAGTCATAACCGAGATGGCTAACCAATTCTAATACCACTTATAACACCCTGACCGTCCACGGTTAATGGACCATCCATGCCCGCTCACTGGCATGTGGACCTTATTTTGCCTGATGTTGGACCGTTAATTTTTCGGAGTCCCAAAATCATTGCTTACTGACCTTACAATCACCACATGACATTTTCTCGTGCTTTGGCCTCACTCATACGGTATCGCGAAACATTTCCTTATAGGTTATCCATCCTTCTACTACTCCAGCTCAAACACACTTAACTCTGAAGTTTTAAACGGATGTGTACCAAAAAATTTATGTGCATTTTGATAACATAAGTAATCAAATCAAGTCTCTTAAGCCTTTTTCATATATTACAACATGGGATGGGATGTTACATGAATATTGTTATGCCGAGCATTATGTTGTCTTAAAAGATGGTAAAAATAACTCTCAAAGTATTTGTAATATATTACTCTATTTCTTCTTCAAAATAAAATAATTTTATAATTGAGTTAAATTTTATTATAACTTTATTTTATCTTAGAATAGAAAAAATAAAATAAAATAAAAAACACAAAATAAAAGTATTATTACATTTGTGGAATAAACTCAATTTTTATTCTATTATAAAAAAGAATTGAATTAATTTATATTTTAATTTTTTTTATAGTAAAAAAATAAAATGAGATCGAAGATACTCATACAAAAAGAGCAAGAAAAAATGACACTTCCTAGTCCAAGAATGTTGAGGTTAGATGACGATAGTAAACTTATAAATTTGAGAAGGTTCATTAGTATATTAGTATGTAAGAATATAGTAATTTTCTATAAATCAATAATAAAATTTTATAATAGTATTGTTCTTTTAAAATAGTAAAAAATTAATAAACCCTGTAATATAAGAAATTTTGCTAGTCTCGAAACAAACTAGAATAAAATTATATAATTTCATATATTTCCTATGATTCATAATAAGTGTCATTCTATCATTTTTTTGTTATATAAAAAATGTTACTTTATAATTACAATGCAAATTATATTTACTTTCTAACTTAATTGTAAATTGCATTGATTTAATAAATAATTTTATTTATCTCAAATATTATTGATCAGATGTAATTAATAACAACTTAAATACATTTCAATCACTTTCTTAATCTGTGTGAAAATGTCAAAGTAATACTTATATTGAAATGAAGGGAGTAATAATTTATCAAAAAATCATATATAATATGTGTCTAACGAGATCATAACTCATAAGTTAATAATTCTATAAAATTTACACATATATAGCTAATATAGCATACAATGATAGATCCGATAAATATTTTTACTGGGGTTAAATAGTAAATGAATTATTTTATAACCAGTGATATATAAAATATTTGTGTTTAGTATATTTTTGTTTTTATTCCACACTTACTATAAAAATATTTTTGATCCTATAATTAGAAAATATATATAAAAAAAAATTGCATAAACCAATAACCTAATATCATATTCTTAAAAACAATTTTTTGTGATATAACAAAATTTAAACTAAACTAATATTTAAAATAATTTTATATTGAAAATTAAAATTATTATTAATATTTGATCATAAAAGAATTAATGGAATCAAACTTCTCAATTTTTGAATATCATGACTTTAAGACGCTAATTGAAGAATGATTTTGTTTTAGATATCACCAGTTCAGATTGTTCAAAGCTGGTGATTCTACCGTGCTCGGATATAGATATTTATAAAATATTCTAAGTTTAATTATTTAATATGTCATTTTCACTTGTTGATAAATTTTAAATTATATTGTAGTTATATGCATAAAAAATAAATAGAAGACTGTGTTAGACTATTGTTGGTTTCTTGATTAAATATGTGATTTCAGATATAAATATTTGAATCAGTTCAGTTTTTTTTTCCATCTAAAGTTGTTTTTTTTATTTCAGCTGAACCATGATTTATTTTATTTTTAAATATATTGAAATCAGATTGCTTTTAATTGTATTTAGTTATATTTATCTTGTTATGTAAATGTATTTTATATCAATCTTATATATATATATATATATATATATATTGTTTATGAAAGAGGAAAAGATAAGGATTAACTGTATCAGAGTTGAATTAGCAAATACAACATATAATATTCTAAAAAACCACTTATATTTAAATATTTATAAAATAACTGAATCATAATAGCTGATTAATGTTGGTAAATTTGATTTCTATAACAAAAAAAATATATATATATATATATATAAATCTAGTCGCTAGAATACATTATGTATTATTTACCATCTCTCTCCTCCTCCCTCTTTCCTCACCTATTCTTTCTCTCTAAATAAGAATTTTGTGTCTGTTTTTACAAAAAATTAAACTTGAATTTATACTACCCTACATATTGACAGTACAGTTTGAATTTTGTCTTTCAATATGGATAGTGTGAAAATTCACCCATTAATGTTTTCCTTTCATTTGTTTGGAATATCTTAGTTTAATATATAATTTTGGGTATAAGAATTCAAATCAATTTGATTTTTAAACATATCACTACAAAAAAATATTGCATATTTTGACAGATTTTCTGATGAACTAAACTATCATTAAAAAAATTAAGGGATTTTTGAAAAATACTAAAGAAAAACAATAATTGAAAACCGTTGTTATTTCAAAGGAAATTTATGAAGAAATACCAACGAAATGACATTTGTCAGAAATTTTTAACAAAATATCGACAAAATATAGATGAGTACATATATTCATTAAGTGAACGTTATAATTGCTTCGAAAATTATTCATTCTTTGAAAATTTGTTCAGAAGTTTCTGATGAATTATGACGGAAAAAAAAATTGTAGTCATTTAAAAAATAGTATATTCCGATGAATTTTCGATGACATGTTCCCTGTTCATCAAAAATTCATCACAATTCTGTCATAATTATGAGCAACTTTTCTTCTATAAATACAAGTTCCCCTCTATTCACAACAAAACACTAAAGAAAAAAATCATGTATTCTTCTTATTATTTTTGTTTGTGGATGGATAAATCTCATAAATATTCAAACACTATTTTACTTATAGAAAAATACACAAGAAATATTCGCGAATTCATGACGTTATCTCAACAATAACTGGAAGAAAATACTGGTACATTAAGATGTCTATGCTCTACTTATAAAAAAAATAGGAATATTAAAAAGGATGGTTGAATTCATTTATATTTGAAAGGTTTTACACCGAGTTACAAGGTTTGAGATCCTTAAGGAGAAATTAATAATGAATATTATAGTAATAGCGAACCTCAGACTTTGGATATGTTAGAAGAACCAAAAACGGATGTATATTATGGTGCATGTGTACTGTACAAATGGTAAATGAGCATTATAAAGAAAAATTACCTACAATGTTTAAGGAAGAAGATATACGGGAAGAACCCAAAACATAAGTTATGAGATTTTTGATATGTTATATGCAGAAAACAACCATTGTACAAAAGATGTAGAGACAGTCATTCACATGTATCATATGGAAGTAGATTGATGACCATTAATGAATTATAATTTGGTTAAAGAATGCGTGGATACGATTGCTAGTTTTGTGAGAGGTATATTACTAGAGGATAATATTTCACCGGGTTCATATTACGAGGCTCAAAAACTTGTAGCTGGTCTTGGTTTATTGTATCAGGTGATAGATGTATTCATCGATAACTGCATGATATACTGGAAAGAGGATAATAATTGGTATATATGTAATTTTTGTCGCAAACCTTGTGTCAGGATACAAGTGGAAGAGTTTATGTGTCATACAAAAGGATGTGGTATTTGTCATCGACGGAAAGATTGAAAAGACTGTTATTAGTTCAAACACACATCCCAACCAGTGAAAATGACATGCAAAACATTCAATAAATCGTGAGATTATACATCCTTTAGATACAAAATCTTGAAAATATTTTCAATCAACATATCCAGAATTTTCGTAGAATTTTTGACGGTTTTTTTTTTCCGATGAACTGGTGCTGACGGAGAATTTCATCAGAAAGCCATCAGAATTTGTTTGGTTTCTTGTAGTGTATTGAATTGCAAAAAAAATCGTCTAAAGTGAACTAACTGTTTTCTTAGTTCTAAGACTAAAATGTGAATTGTCATTTTTTCATTTAGTTTGTTTTTTCTTCTTACATTTGTAAGTATATATTTATACAACTCTATATAAGATGGTTTATGTTGCAATGCAATATTAATGTAATTTCATTTGCTCTGGCTAAGAATAGGTTCTTGAGTTTCTGCTAGAACTTTTCAACACATTGAAGGATGAGAAATACTACTTGACAGAAGGAGAAGCTGCCATTTTTCTGCCTTTGTTTGGGGGGAGAAGGTTAGCCATCTGATATTAATCTATTTTCATTTGGTTCTGCCCAGCTTATTATAATCCATTTCCTTTTCTCTCGTCTTTTAGAAAAAAGGATGCTCCATTGTCTTTACATTTAAGTCTCTGTCCTTGGTGCAGTTGGTGCACAACATTGAAAAAGTAAGAGAAAAAATGCATGAGCTGATGAAGCAGATTATCCAGGCATATTCTGTAGCAAAGACGTACTTTCCAAAAACAACCGTACTAGAGTGTACTGATCTCATCAGATATACACTGGAGACTTGTGGAACTGAAGTAGAAGCGAGACATGACAAATTATTTTACATCTCTCTTCTGATTGAATTCTAATTTGTTTTCGTAGGCAGATAAGTGGAATACTGAAATACTTGAATATGGCTGCAAGCTTTACAGCAGCAAGAGATGGTGAACTAAGAAAAGCTGCTTTGAACACCATGGCTAGGGGTTATAAGAATCTTGGTAGGGCATAAAATTTATGAGCTATTGAGAAGTTATAGTGTATTCTTTTCAAAATATGCCATGTCTTACAGTGATTAGTGCACAATTTTACATATTCTCATACTTTCATAAACTCTGGAAGATATCATGATTCTGAAAAGAATGTTGCTCTTGGTTTTACATGCCTCCAAGATTTTTTTTTTTTTTTTTTTTGCACTCTTTTCTCATTGTTTGGCTTGTTACTGTAGGTGATGACATCTGGCGATATGTTGGGAAGCTTACAGAAGCTCAAAAGAGTATATGGTTGATAAAAAAAATTAAGTGGAAAGTAAGCCCAATGTACGAACTATTTTGTCTGCTTCATTGTTTTATTTGTGAGTTTTGTTTTCATCTTTTTGCCTGCATTAGTTAAAAGAAATGGAGAGAAGAGTAAATGGGTGCGTAAATTTGTTGAAGATTTTGATGCGAGTTTACCTTGCATTGCCTTTCCAGCATTAAGGTGTTCTGGTCGGCTTATTCCTACTCATCATAAGTTATATTCTCTTTGTTTCCAGACCTGAAGTGGCAGAACAATGTGGTGACCTTTCTCAGATAGTCCCTGGTCCTTTATTTCCAAGGTAAGCTGGTATCTGAAGTTTCTATCAACATTCGTAGGTCCTGCAAGCGTTGGTTTGGTTTGGTTTTTTATTTTTCTTTATGTCAGTCGATTGAAGGGATGAAAGTTGTGAGGGATGCAGATGGGCTTGTTTCATGCTTAGCAAATAAGGTTTGTCTGATGAAATTTCTGTTACACTTACATTTCTCATGCAGATTAATCACCTTTCATGCATATTTATTTTCCTGGTAGGTTGCCAAGACATTTGAGTTCTTGTAAATATGCATTGAACACACTTATGCATGTAACAGAGAGTGGACTGATTTTCTTTGTACCTGCTCTTCTATATTATCTGTCTAGCCACAGAGGTTTGTTTGTGAAGCTCACTACTCAGAAGCATGTATTACTGCAGCCATATCAAAATAAAAAAAAAACTGCTCATGCGGTCAAAGAAGGGACTCTAGAAAACCTTATAACAGAGCTCTTTCTTTGGCTTTTGGATGAAAGAGTTCCACGCATGGAAGATGGCAGCCAACTTCTGAAAGCACTAAATGTTTTGATGCTTAAGATCCTGGTTAGATATTGCTCCCAATGCAAATGGTTTTCTTCATATGTGACTGATATAAAGTTCACTGATGTTCTCTTTTTACTAGAAAATTCAGGATAATGCCAGATCGGACGTCATCGTTTGTGGTCCTTATTAGCTTGCTACGTCCTCTAGATCATTCTAGAAGGCCTTCGCCTACTAAGTTGGCACACTCGAGCATATGTAGAAGAAGCCTTAACCTTTTGAAGTCTATAGTTATAAAGCGGACTCGATGCCATTTTTTTGTTACTTGTCTCTCCTATTAATGTCAATGGTACTTCTAAATACATTTTTAACAATATTTGTGGTATTGCGTGTTGGGGGAGAGATATTTTGTGACACAAAAAATGAAAAAATATTTAAAATACCATAAATTATGTCATATTCGAGTTTGTGGTATATAGAAAAGTTTTAAAAAATTGATTTAACTATTTATGTTATCAAAGTGCATTTACTTTTTTCAGTTAAGCGTTTTTGAGCTCAAGTAGTGGAATGATTTATTGACCTATCGGAAAGTGATTTACGATATTGTGTAAGTGAGGTCAAAGCATGGAGAAAAATCATGTGGTGATTGCAAGGTCAGTAAACAATGATTTCAAGTGTCCAAAAAATTAATGTAACGCTTGTCGCACAGTACCGGGCACATATACCGAATGAATGGGCGTGGAAGGTCCATTAGTCGTGGGCAATCATGGCGTTATTAGTCGTATCGGATTTGAACCTAGACGAGTGTAGAGTCATGTGTAGGCTCACATTAACATGAACAACGATCTTGGGGAGCAACGAGGATGTTACGTTTTAATTGTAACATCCTGGTTTGTGGTATATGAAAAGACTTAAAAGAATTGATTTGACTACCTATGTCACTAAAGTACACTTATCTTTTCAGTCACACATTCATTTAGAACTCCATAATTAAATGTGTTTAAGTTGAAGTAGTGGAAGAATACGTGACCTATCGGAAAGTGATTTGCGATATCATGTAAGTGAGGCCAAATCATAGAGAAATGTCATGTGATGATTGCATGGTTAGTAAATAATATTTTCAAGCCTCTGGAAAATTAACACACCGCCTGTCGCACAAAATGAGGCCCACAGACAGAATGAGCGGGCGTGAAAAAAACATTAGCAGTGGACGTTCATGGCAATCAGGGCGATCACAACGTTAGAAGTTGGATACCACTTTCAAAAATATATTTATTAAAAATAGTTTAACATTTAAATTAGGGTTATTGATTATTGATTAGTATTTAAAGGGTGTTATTGGGTTTATAAACTTTTATAAGTAATTATTAAACATTTATAAACGATTTAGAATGGTTAGTTTAATCCTTTTCATTGTAAACTTAAATTATTTATGAAAATGGTTAGGGATGGACGAATAAACAGAATCCAAAAGCCCGAACCGAACCTTGTCTGATAAAAATGAATTCAAACCAAACTAAATACGACAAAAATACATAATGAAACTTGTTTTATGATATTTTAGATTGCGGATTTTATACAAACGAAACTCGAACTCGAATGAATATCCAAAAACCCTAAAATTTAATCCAAAAAAATACTCATACTAAACCCAACTCAATCCCGAATAAGTATCCAATACTTTTAAGATTTTATTAAGTACCTAAAATAAGTATATATTACATGAATAATTAATTCATACTTAATTTAATATATTTTGGTATTTGGTGCGTTTCCTTCTTTTCTATAGCTGAGTTTGTTGGGATTGATGTGTTTTTGCTTTTGGTTTATCGGATATGATGTGTTTGCACATAGTTTTAAGTTTTGTTCTCTAATTTCATTGTTTGGTATTCTTTAATTGTATTCGTCGAAAATTGCATTAGAACCCAAAAAAATCATGGCAAGAACCTTTCTCATTTTAATTTTTTGATTTTAGTATTTATTTCACTAGATCTTTATTTATTTTTGGGTTTAGCTACATTATTTTGGAACCATACAAAACAGTTTTCAGTTTCATTTCATTTCATGTCAAATCATTATATTTAAAATATCAATAATTTTATTTATGTTAATTATTCTATATTTACTTTATTTTGAAGTAAAATATAGAGTGAGATTAGAGATGCTCTTTAATTAATATAAGTTTTTTATTAACAAAAAAATAAAATAAAATAGAAGATGAGAAAAGATGAAGAGATGAGATATTGTTAGTAAGATATTTAATAGGTGACATTTTTTTAGTGGCAAATATTTTTAATAATAAAATGTAATAGGGAGAGACTCAAGATCTACTGATGCAGATGGCTTTCTAGTTTGTGTTTTTGGAGTTTTTTTTAATTTATATTCGCTTAACCGTCGGCTTATTTTTATCAATGAAATTTGGACAGTAAAAATAATAATTTAGAATGAAGAAGGGTCAAAAAGAGAGCAAAATGGAACAAAAAGGACACGTAGGTGTCTCAAAGGTTCAAATCCAATTTGTTTCTTCCTTCAGAAAACTCCAACCGTATCACATGTTCGAACACATGAACTCGACAAGTTCTCTTCTGCCACTTTATTTTTTCTTTATGCAAAAAATGTGGGTAGGACCTATTATCTGAAATCTGTTATCAAATCCGAATGGATATCTACAGATCCAGCAAATCCAGATACGAATTTAGATAGTAAAATTTTAAATTTGGACATATGGATCTGAATCCAGGTCTATTATATGTTTTAAAAATATAATTATAATATATCTATATTATATATAATTTTATATAAAATAGCTAAAATTTTAGTTTAATAAATTTCAATTTTTTTAATTTTTACAAAAATAATTTTATATAGGAAACAAATTACATATTATTTTAATTTTCAATTTGGTATCATAGCTCACAAGTTACACCACATTGCTATCTAAAGAGGTAAGACCGGAAAGGTCATGCGTTCAAACACAACGCGAAGAAGAAACTGATAGTTTAATATGCTACGATCTCTAGTTTATAAAAATCATGAGCATACAGGTCTGAATTTTCTTGGTTACAGAAAAAATTGTTTCCTTTGAATTTTGTTAACCTTGATTTGTAAGTTGTGTATATGAGATAGAGATGAATGTCTTCCTTATCTTATTAAAGATTTTATATAAATATTTACATAAGAAACCCTAATCATATACAAGGTTATACTTGTACATCTGTTTATAATCCAACATCAATGGCCTACTCATTTTTGTATTTACTTCGTCTGTTACATGTTTTATATTCATCTTTTTATTACTACAAAATATTTATATAATTTTCTTCTTGATTTTCTGGATCATATAATAGTCCAAATATTCTACCATCTGCATGTAAAGATAAGATATTATATATCAATTTTATAACTATGTACTTCATATTCGAATTCCTATTTTGAGATACAAATACATATATTGTTACCTATATACTATATTATGTTGGGAATAAAGAAGAAAAAATGAATTGGTGTTGTTTGGGATATATTGTCTTCGAGGAATAAATCTACAATACTAAAGAAGATAATCTCTATAATGATATTCATACTGATATTCATATCACTCTTCTTTGTATGTTCATTATACAAAATAATTTCAAAATGCGTAAAATATTGATTCGTTAAAAACCTTACCATGAATATTTAATAGAAAATAATAGTTAAAAGAAAAAGAACATTGTGCATTAATCCGTCATCATAAAACATCAATTTAGATATTTGAGATGACATACAAATGTGTGAATAAATTCTTCAAAAATAATAATCAAAATGCGTTGGTAAATATATTATTCAGAATCTCCGCTTAAATGAATTTATAGAACATTGTATTGTTATTCTTTTGTAATGCTTGCTGATGATTTCTCATGATCATCTTTGGTACTTGATGTCATCAATGTATAACAAAGTCTAGTTTAGAAGATTGATACACTTTTCTCTTCGTAATTACTTTTTCTGTTTTAATATACTCCCTCCGTTTCACAAAGAGTGTCACTTAGACACATTTCACACATATTAAGAAAATGATTGAAATGCATTCATGATTGTATTAATTACACCTATTTGACCAATAATATTTGAGATAAATAGATTTATTTATAAAACCAATGCATTTTGCAATTAATATTAAGCTATAAGTTACATTGAAATTCTAAAATGACATTCTTTGTGTAACAAGAAAAAAGTGATAAAATGACATTCTTTGTGAAACAGAGGGAGTAAGTGTTACTTTGACATTTTCACACAAATTAAGAAAGTGACTGAAATATATTTAAATTATTATTAATTATATTTATTTAATTAATAATATTTAAGTTAAATAAAATTATTTATAAAATCAATGCAGTTTACAATTAATTTCAAGCTGAAAATAAATATAATTTGCATTAAAATCTAAAATGTTATTTTATGTGTAATAACAATAAAATGATAGAATGATGCTTACTATGAAAGATGGGGAGTAGAATATTTTCTTTGAAAGCATATTATTTGTTTATTCTTTGAAGCTTCGTAAAAATCCTGCCATAGAAACATTAATAGGATAAAATCAAGATAAAAAAGAATATAGCCACACAAATTATTATATTTATCCTCTTGGAACCATCATCCCCCGATATGTATTTTACCATTTCTTGATCCATTTGGACTTAGTGCCAAATTTCTTTACATACAATAGCTTAAACATTTGTATTGTACACATGATTTAATCATGCTCTTGTTATAAAAGTTATTTTTATGACTTTTTCTCTATACTAAATCACATTTTCAATCATGAGAAATATTTATAGCTTACTCAAATAACATATGAAGTATTGTATTTCAAAACCAAACATATTTGATCATTTTATATAAATTTTAAAGATCTTCAGAGATAATATTTCTTTTTATAAATGTTCAGTCTGGAATACAATATTGCCAAAAGTTCTTTCTTCCAAACTAAATTTGCTATAATTCTTCTAGAATTTCAACTATATTCAAATCAATGATTATATTAATCCATAATTCCTTGATAGATACACATTTGTATAATATTAATAAATCACATTTTTCAATCATAAAAAATATCAGTAACTTACTCAAATAACATTTGAAGTATGATATTTCAAGACTAAACATATTTGAGCCTTTTAATATAAAATTCTTTATGGATCTTCTAAGAGAATATTTGTTTTATAGATGTACAGTTTAGAATATATAAAGATAATATTGTTTTTTCAATTTCTTTTCTTACAAATTAAATTTGCTATAACTCTTCTAGAGTTTCAGTTATATACAAATCAATGATTATATTAATCCATGATTCCTTGATAAATACACATTTGTATAATATTCAGTATATCCCATGCAAACAGATTATTTTTTAATTCGATTGAATAGGTAGATTTCAGGGAAACATAGTTTTGATAACATCATCCCTTCACTGATCATATTGGGCTTATATATATATATATCATGGATTGTATCCTTTGTGATATTTACATAAGTATTACTATCCAATGGGTAGTATAACTCAATCTTTTTTATGTCTCTTCACAATTAATTTCATATTTATTTTTCTTTGACACAAATGATCATTTATATCCCATTGATTTTGGATATTTTGATATTTGGATTACTGGTTCAAATAACTATTTATTTATATGTGGGTTTAATTATTTGTCAATTGTTTTTTTTTTTAAATTTAGTCAATTGTTTCTCTGTATTAATTTTTCAATAGTTTTTTTATAATTTTTTCTTATTCATCGTATAAACTGTTATTTTGCATGGATATCATTGTCGTCACTTGTTATCAGATCCATTTTATTTTTTATATGACATTGATATTTCTTTATTGCCACATGTACCTGAATTTTTTTCAATCAAGTTTAATGTCTCTTGTGAAGATTAGTCAATATCTTTATTTCATCAGTTGGACCGTTATCAGTTTATACTCATTTTCGTTTACGGTGATTTTTATTTTAGAATCATTATGTTTATCACACTCAAAAAGTGACTCACACTCACTAGCATTTTGATATTGTCATTTTAAAAACATTGATTCTTATCAGAATCATTACAACTGATTGTGATTTGATCATTCAATTTAATTGGGCTAGTAAATGTGTTTGGTAATT
Organism: Sinapis alba; assembly: GCA_012274485.2. Lineage (NCBI taxonomy): Eukaryota > Viridiplantae > Streptophyta > Magnoliopsida > Brassicales > Brassicaceae > Sinapis > Sinapis alba. The sequence continues at coordinate 18,344 of MU106360.1, read as the reverse complement.
ACTTTACTCATGTGTAAAAGTATTATCATTTATATTTTTAATTAAAATTATCTTTAACTTGAGGTTCATAAATAATTAATTTCAATAGTTCATTTCAATAACTTCATGATCATAAAGTATTATTAAAACTATAAATTATAAACTATCCAACCAGTTACAAAATAAATTATTTAATATGATTGGTTACGCAAATTTTAATAAAAATAAAAAATTACCTATAAATATGGAACATCTTACATATTAAAACATCAAAACTTTTTAAATATCTTACATTTTGGAATGGAGGAAGTATATTTTTTTTTGGAATCATCATGTTTATCAGATTCAAAACGTGACTCACACTGACTAGCATTTTGATATTATCTTTTTAAAAGATTAATTATAATCGGAATAATTACAACTGATATATAGATAATTTGATCATTCTATTTATTTGGGTTAGTAAATATGTTTGGTAATTACGTTACTCATGTGTAAAAATATTATCTTTTAGATTTTTAATTCAAATTATCTTTAATTTGAGGATCATAAATAATTTATTTCAATAATTTTTAGTTGTTTATTTTCTCTCTGTTATGTTAGAAAACTAACTCATTTAATTTTAGTATGTTATTCGAACATTATTTATATCATATATGAATGATTATAGATTTTTAAGTATCAATAGAGATTAATATCTCGCATATATATATTCTTAACTTTATTTTAAAGTTAATTTTCAGCATTGTGGTAGAGCAACAGATGATAACATGTTGTAAATAAAAAATGAGAAAGAAATTGATGTTGTTCTTATTCATGTATGATAAATACTCATATATAAAGATTAGGTAATAAGTAAATATATAGATACAAATTTATCATTAATATTATAGAATATAATATTTATAAATAACATTCATATCTAATTTTAGTAACATATTAATATCATGCTTTCAAATAAAAAATATTAATATCATTCACATAATTACGTATGATATATACAAAATTTGCTTAAAATAAATTATCTACTTCATATTCAAATTATAATGAGTTATAAATACATATATTATTAAGTAAGTTAAAAGTATTTACACAGTTACATATAATTTTTCTTAAAAGTAAAATTAGAAAATATATGATTTGTGCATTGGAGTTCAATACTCTCTCTGTTCAAAAAAAAAAAGTTTTTAAAGTTTTGGATTTTAATTAAAAAATTATAAATTTTTATTTAGTCTATTTTATTTTGTCTAAGAATCAGTAACCACAGCTAATTTAACTAATAAAAATTATTTTACAGAATATAAACAATTTTAAATATTAAATTATATTTATTTGTTACATAAAAATTGAAAATACCAGTTAAAATTTAACAAAAAAAAGATTTTTAAAACAAAATGAAACTGATGGAATAAAATTTGCTTAGGAATAGAATTTTCTCCCTTTTTAAATTTACTTAAATTAGTTTTTAGATTTTGATAATTTGGGTTTAATTAATATTTAAAGTTGAAAGAGAGCCCCTTTCCTTTGTCGTAGAAGCTATGGTCAAACACGACATCTTTGGTCCCATATCTTTCTACTTCTTTGACCATTTAACACGTCCCATCTCCTCTACCCAACTTTTAAATTTGACCCCAAGCTTTCTCTTTTTTTTGCCCTAAAATATAAAATTAATCTCTTCAAACTGCAATCAGCCATTCAAATTGAGATATGCCAGACTTCGGATGTTGAACCAAAACCTTATAAAATAAAGAACAAAAAAACTAATATAAATCAATTTTTTAATTTAGCTAAAATATTTATCTTCCGCAGAAGGTTTTTGATTACATGATTCATAGTTTCAGTAATTTAAAACAGAATTAAAAGCGAAGGTAACTTCACTAAAGATCTAATTTCATATCATATGCCTTAGAGATTTCTTTTTCTCTCTTCAAGACGACTCCAAAATGAGATCAGCTACGGCGGCTCCGGCGAGATCAGCGGCGGAGAGAGAATGATTATGATCTCCTTCGTATGTAACGATTAACATGGACGAATCATCGGCTGCTCGCTCCACGTGTTTACGAGCTGGACAACCTCTTACGCTACTGCACTTGTAATATCCTCTGTTTTTGTCAAATCAAGAAACAGAGTTAACACACCAAGATTCAGTACCGTGTCCGACAAGTTTCGATCTTACACAAACTGAATCTTATTAAAAGTACCTTGGATGTGGAGATCCTTTGATTGGCTTCTGTCCGTATTTTCTCCATGAATAATCGTCTGGAGGTACTTCGGATATTTTAGCACTTATCGCTGGAACCCTAATTACCCTCCTCTGTTTTATCTTTCTGTAGCAGACAAGAAACCGTTTAGATCGAATCTATTACGACAAGACATAACTTTGAAGTGTTGGGTCGTCGAATCTTGTAATATAATACCTTTTCTTGGAGCAATGACAACGACCGGAGGAGGAAGCAGAGGCGCATTTTCCGGCGATATGATTCTCTGAGTTACATTTTCTCTTCGTTGATTTGGAGAAAGAAGACACTGTTGTGGAGAGGCTTTGAGTACCAAACGGCGCCGTTTCAGAAGGACGGTGATGATGTGAAGAAACTGTTGTAGAGAGGCTTTGAGTACCAAACACCGCCGTTTCAGAAGGACGGTGATGATGTGAAGAAACTGTTGTGGAGAGGCTTTGAGTACCAAACGGCGCCGGTTCAGAAGGACGGTGCTGGTGTTTCAAGTGCTCGGACTCCGTCGTTACGGAGGAGAGAGAAGAGAAGTCGATCGTTTTAAACGATGAAGAAAACGAACCTTTACGGATCTGCGGCGGAGCTTGAAACGGCGTCGGTTTAATTTCTTGAATTGGTGAAATAACCGGAGCACGTCTAAACCGGGCGTGTCCGGTTCGAGTACGATCTAAAAGAGATATGACTCTTTTGAACTTGGAGACCGCCGCGTCCGCCGTTGTAGTACGAGCTAGTTCAAGATCGGTGATGGCGGCGGAGGAGGAAGAAGATGGTTGGTTGGAGTTAAAGCTTTCATGAGACATTAAACCAATAAAATTCTCCATACTTTTGAGTCCTGAAGCTGCTGCCTCTTGAACGGCGAAGCTGTCGACTCCGACGCTGGAGATGTAGTTTCTAGTCATGAGCTCCACCGCCATAAAAGCTCTCTCTACAAGAAGAAGAATGGAGAGAGAGAGAGAGAGAGAGAGAGAGAGAGAGAGAGAGAGAGAGAGAGAGAGAGAGAGAGAGAGAGACTTGTAGACTTTTTGAGGTTTGAAGGGAGTAATAAGTAAGAGAGGAAAAGAGACAAAATTAGAAAAAGATGGTTAGGTGGCTGACTAATGTGTCACGTTAGACTTTTCTATCTTCATTAATAGGGTTTGATTCTTTACTTCTCTTTAATGTCTTAAAGGATTAAGAAGTCAATTTCCTCTTTTGTTATACTATTAAAGTCAATATTTGTCAAAATTAGAGGATTTAATCATCACAGTAGATTTTGATCTCTGATTTCAAAAGGGCAAACTAATTGTTGACAAAACTTATTAACAATTAATGTTATATTATCAATGGTAGATATATAATTTATTATTATAAAATTTTGAGTAATTGTATAAGAAATGATATTTTTATTTAGAAAATAAAAAAGATTTTTTTAATCTGTTTATATATTTCTAAAACATCATATATTAAAATACAAAGAGAAAGTATAATACTTCCCTTTATTTCAAAAATATATGTTTTGGAACTTTTGCATACATTAAAAAAACATATGAAATTTTGATTACCATTGTATTATTTTTTGTTATTAACTTTTCATCAAAACTTTTAACTAATAGAATTTCAATAATCATAATTATTTTTTTAAAGTTTACAATTTATCACTAATTACTATATTGAAAATAAAATGTATTTTTTCTGAAACATTTTTTCTAAAATATTGGATTTTTTGGAACTGAGAGACCGTATATATTAAGTTTTATACATAATTTCTATTTAAATTTCATTTTAGTAGTTTTCTAAAGTAAGCGAAATTTTATAAATAATGAAAATAAGATCATTTGTTTATCTAATTTGTTTTCTATTGGTTTTTGGTCTGGTTTATATTCATTATAGAAGAGAACTAATATATTTGTATTAGATTTAACATTTTGCTATTTGATGAATAACTCGCAGAAAACTACAATAATAAAGCAAAAATTTTGATGGTACACTTCATAATATGTCACATGTTATTGAATCTCATTTCCTTTTTTAATAAAATAGATGTATTTGTTACAACTTACACTAGTAATGATGTACATAATATATAATCACTATATTTTTATATTTGTTCGTTTGTAAGTCGCCAACGGTAGCAATTAACGATTGCAAAATATCACTATTTTTGTTATAATAATTTTGCTGCTAGTGATTAATCACTGTGATTAGTTACTGTGTTTTTTGGTTAATAATTGCTGTAAAAATAAAGAAAAATTTATTACATTTAATATTAATTAAATTAAAACGTTAGAAATATGACTATTAAAATTTTTGGTCCTGATTGGTGCAATTAATTGGCGCCGTTTGATCGTTCATACAAAAAAACAACTAAACAAAAACAATTTAGTCACTGTTGCTGGTTGCTCAACACTAGCGACTTTCAAAAGCTCCATAAATTTATAATAGATAATTTTTTTAGGATAACTATAAATTTTTTTTATCATAAATATAGTATTTAAATATCAAAATGAAAAAAAAAATATTGAATAGTATATCTTTAGAGTTAACTAATTTAGAGTTAAAATTTATATTTGAAGAATGAAATTTGGGAAATGGGTTTATAATTTTAATAAATAAATAAATACTTAATTTTTTAATTTTTTTTTAAATAGTTTCAATTTTTTTAAAAAAATCCAAAATAAAAAGATTTGAAAAAAGTTTGAAAAAGAATTTTGAATTTTTTTTCTAAAATCGAATTTAAAATGTATAATTCAGAAACTATATAAATTATTTTTAATTTTTATTTTCTTTGAATAATTATTTATATTTATATATCTACAAAATAAGAATATAAAGATCTTTTGGTTTTTTAATAAAATATATTTTGATCATTTTTTTCTTTGAAGTTTTTTTTGTATAAAAACTAATTTTCTCAAATCGCATTTTGTAAATTTTTATCATAAAAAGAGTTTTTAAGAAAGAAAATGATTTTTGATCAAAAAAAAAAAAGAGAATGATCAAAAGAGTTTTTTTAAAGAGTCACAAGATATTTTTAATTCCTTTATAAATATATAAATATAAATAATTAATAATAATTATAAAAATATGAAAGTAAAAAATATATTTCTTTCGTTCTTAAATATAAGATGTTTTAGTTAAAACATGTATATTAAGAAAATTACTTTTTATCTACAAGTATGATTAAAACTATAAATTATAAGCTATTCAATCAATTACAAAATACACTATTTAATATGATTGGTTACTTTTATTGTTTCGTGTTATATGTTTTCAAAGTTGATTTTTTATAATAAATTTTAAATTTTTTTTCAATTTTTTTAATTCGAAAATGCTTTTCAAATTTTTTTAATTTTTTTAAAAAAATTAAAATTCATCCTAAAATCCTATCTCTTAACTCTAAAACTTAAATCTAAATTAATTAACTCTAGTGGTATAAGTATATATTTATCCTTTAATGAAATATTTTATTCATTTTCAAATATTACTTGGTAACTTTTTGTGAAAATAAATTAAAAACTACTAAGGAATTTTTCTAAAAAAAAACTTATATTAAAATTATTTGAGAGAATTATCTTTTATAATACTTTGAGTTGATAAATAGAAACTTTGGTTGATAACTGTCCAAATTAGTATTGAATTATATATAATCTCAAGTGTTTTTTATTATTTAAGATATGCATAGTGGTTAAATATAATTGAAGATTGCCATCTCTACACCAATGCACTAAAACATCAAATTTAGTGTAATTTTATCTCCAACAAAACACCAAAATTGACACTATTCCATTAATTTTAGAATAATGTAAACCGTATTATACCAAATTTTGGTATAATACTATTCATTTTACCGAATTTTTAAAATACATATTTTATTCTATTTCATTTAATAATATAGTTCAATTGTTATTATTAATTATTTCAAATTTGTAACTAGACATAAATATATTATATTATTTATATTTTTAAATTATTTTTACATAATTAATTTTTCAATTATTATATTACAAATGAGTATTATCATTTATGTCATATTGTAAAAAAATAAAATATTATAATTTTTATATTTTATTTTCAATAGTATAATTTTTAACTAGTATTTTATAAAATATAGAAATTAATACTATAATTTTATTAAAGTAGATATATTATTTTGTTATGTACTTTCCATACTTAATTGTTTGTAGTTTTGAATATTAACTAATATTTTCTATAAATAAATATATAGATATAATATTTTTAAATCAAGAATATAAATGTATAAATTTAATAAACATAAAATTAAAAAAATTACAAAAATTTAACAAACATTTTAAAATAATTATTTATTAATTACAAATATTTAAAAAATAAAAATTATTAAAACTGAAAATATTAAATAATATATAATATTACTTTTGGTGTAAAATTTGGTATTATTGTTGGAAAGGAGACAAAAAATATGATACCAAAATACTAAATTTGATAGAATTTTAACATCGGATTTGATGTTATTGTTGAAAATGAAAACCTATTCACCCATGAAGTTTTCAACAGTTAAACAACTAAAATGATCAGTCTAAGCGAATCCCATGAATATGAAATTCATACACTAAAGAATGCATGTGACTTCATGATCTTAGTCTTAGACACTGATCCTCTTATTAGATGAAGAATGCATGTGATTTCTTGGAAATGCAACACAGAATACATTTTTTGATGCAGACAAAAAAATAAAAATAATGATAAGAGAAGAGAGAGAGAGGAGCAGTTGATGAGAGAGTAGCGGGTCAAACTTCGGTCGTCAACCATTAGATCTGATTTAGAAGTGGGGCCCGGTTTTAACGTAACCGCAGAAGTTTTGTCCTCGCCAGCTTGGTGGAGTTGACCTTTCGTCCGCTTACTCTCAGTAAATTTATTCATTATTTTACGTCTATTTTTCTCGCTTCTTAACCTTATGATGATGCTTTGTTTCTGTGCGTTTGATTCTGAGATTGTTTCTGTTAAATTAACGGTCTGTGTCTTTTAGAATTGTACTCCCTCCGTTTTTTTATATATCACATTTTTGAGAATTTTTTTATTCTAAATTATATAATATTTTCAATTTTTATATAAAATTTATTAGCATTTAATATTTACTGACTAATAATATTATACATTATATTTTATAATTGGTTGAATTGTGGTTAGATAGATAATTAATGATTTTTTTTTAATCTTTATCCAAAATTCTAAAACATCATATATAAAAAATGGAAAAAATGTATGTTTAATCGGCAGCTTATGTTTCTGGTTTTAGTTTATTAATGAAATTCAGATTAAAAATGAAAAGTATGTTTATTTTAAAAAAAGTCTATACAGTAATAGATTGAACATACATGTTGATGAGAAAATTTCATAAAATTGCTCCAACTAAATTTTATTAACCTTTTTAATACTCTAACTTTTTTGTTATCTGGTTTAATATCCAAAATAATTACTTTGATCATTTAATACATTAAAATTTAAATAATTGCTCATTTTAATATTCAAATTATGCTAATTTTAGTCAAAAATATTAATAAGTTTCAAACAAAATTTAAAAAACTCTAAGATTCAAAACAAATATTTAAAATTTTAAACTTATTTTATGTTTTAAGAATAAAAGTAACTAAAATGTTAATAGTATTTTTAAATTTTAAAAACTAAATTATAAATAAAATAAATAAATTACTTTTAAATTTAAGAAAATAAACTAAATTTGAAATTAAAACAAAAACGAATATTATAAAAAATTAAGATCATCTAAAATTTAGTTACTTTTATTTTTAAAAGATAAAATAAAATTTGAAACTTTTAAGATTTCTTTTTGAATTTTAGAGATTTTTTAAGTTTTGTTTGAAACTTAAAATAAGTTTACTTTAGGTATTAAAATGAGTATATTTTAAAACTAAATGTATTAAAGTGAATAAAATAATTAATTTATATATTAAACTGGATAGCAAAAAAGTTTTGAGTATTAAAAAGTTTAATAAAATTTAATTGGAATATTTTTATAGAAATTTTCCTAATTTTGTTGTTATTGTGCTAACAGTATCCAACCAAATGTTATGGTTATATTTAGAAGTATTTGTACTCAGTGAGTTAATTCAATAAATTTGGTTTGAATTGGCAGAATCAGTTTCGTGATATAATATTGTAGGTTGCTAATTTCACAGATGAATAAACAAAAAATGGAGAAACATTTTTAATTTTTTAAAAAATGAAAATAGTAGTTTTGAAACTAAGAAATAATTTAGATCAAAAGCTAAAACTCTAAGACCAAATAGGATTTTGATATTGTAGAAGAAACCAGAATCCCCTTCAAACACACACAACTGGAAGGGGAAAATATAATGCAAAAAACAAAGTTCGAAACGCTATCGAAGAACCTGGAAAAGACCCTTAAATGGCTTTGATACACACTATTGTGGTAAAAATATGTTGGAAAACAAATTTGAAATCAAAATAAAAGAATTAGAGCCGTCCGCTACAAAAAGAGAGTTGAGAAACTGAAGTACACACAAAACTTGACTGAAGAGACACTCAAAGTCAAAGACGGAAAGCGGACGAAACCTTTTGCACTATTTATTCCTCACAGAAACGTGTTCGATGTTTCTTTTCCTCCACCGAAAGTTCCTTTGTCTCTATTTCTTATCATTTTCTCTTCATTTTTGTTCACAGTTTACATCTTCATTTTTTTGGGTAAAATCTCATCTTCATTTTTGTTCACAAATTTTATGTCACACTATTCTCTTACATAACTGAATCAACATCCTAAACTAAAGCTCTGGATATAAACTGTTATCAAAATAACTAACGTCACATTTACACTCATATAACAACACACTGTTACAGAAATAACTAACGTCGTCACAATAAAACTTATATTCATCTGTGTTATGTGAAATGTCATTAATATCAATACCAACATATCTCTTTGATATATAGTCACAAGAGGATACAAAATATGTATGTGTTATCACTTTTCAAATTTCATTTGTAAATTTTTAAATATATATAATTGTTTCCTTTTAATTTTTTTTTTTACTTGATATCTGAATTTTGTAGTTTCAGTTTTTAAAACCAATATTCTTTTTGAATTCTTACTTAACATCTTAATAAGTACCAACAAAAATATACGTATTATATTAATATATATCACAATCTAAATTAGCAATCATATCTGTCAAAATTTGGTAGTTTTTTTAAAAATAAATCAAATGTAATATTGATTGACATCTAACTTTAGCTAATACCATATTTTTGCTTTTAAGTAAACCAATATTCAAACATTAGAGATTAGTTTAGACTTTTTTTCTTATTTGAAACTTTTTTTAAAAAATCTAGTTAAATCCAGGGGAGCAAATTCGCGGATGGACTCATTCTCTAAAACATTCAAATGAATTCTAAAGCATTAACTCATATCCGCGTTACGTGAATAGAACAATGTAACTAAGTTTCGCATATCATGAAGATTGAATCTGAAACATGTTTACGTCTAAGGCATGTCCACTATCACTTGACCACAATGTCCATTTAGATTAGTTTAGACTTTTGTCCAAATTTTTTTCTTTTAATCAAATACTTTTATAATATTATTTGAGAAATCACTTTTTTATCACGTTCAAATTAATTTTAAAATAATTAATTACGAAACTACCTTTAATAAAAAATAAAAATATCTTCATATTCTTGCTAGATAATATATATAATGAAAATGACATATTTATTAAAAGAAACATATATACGTTTAAAAATATATATATATATATATATATTATACATAATAGAATTTCATTAAAAAAAGTTTGAAAAAAAGAAAGTTCACAAAAGATAATTTTGATATTAAAGTAATGTATTTTAAAAATAATTGTAAGTAAATAATAGAAATTTGGCTTTATAACCATTAAAAAAATTAAAAAGCTAACTATTCTTTTCCTTTTGCTCTTTTTCTTTCTACCTCTCTTTAACTCATGGTTAATTGATTAATTTTTTTTTTGTTAGTTCACCTATTCTCCCATAACATAATGCATATTTTAAAAATAATAAAATTATTTTCTTTGTATCAAGCTATTTTCTCATATAACAGTTTAAATAAAATAAACCAAAATATCTTTAATGAACTAAAAATATGTTAGAATAAGTCCAAACAAATATATATATCAAATTAACATAATTTTATAATCATACATCTACAAATATAAAACAAAAAGTTAAACTAAATGAAACAACAAAATTAATAATATTTAACCTAACTAAAACTTAAAAACAATTGTATTTCAATTAAGAGGAATTGTTATAATTCAATAGGTACAAAATTAATATCCATATATGTGCATGGAATTTCAGTATATCTATGATTATATATGCTATGCAACTCAAACCCCATTAACACTTTATTTTTATTTTTAATAACATATATCCAATATACATAATTTTATAAAATGTATTTACAAATCTACAAATATGAACATATTTAAAATGAGAAAAAATCTAATTTTACCACAAATTTGATAACATTTTTCAAATTTACCTTTAAAAGTAATCATTTTAATAAATAAATTAAGTTTGTCTTAGAAAGCATTAAACTAACCCTTTTCACTAATTTAGAAACATTTAAAAATTATTTATAGAAGTTTATAAATCTAATCTCACTTTCTAATACTAAACTCTAAACAATTATATTAATTTCTAATATTAAACTCTAAACAATAATCTTATATAAATAGCCAATTATTTTATTAACTAGTCGTTCTTTTAGATCCTGAGTTATAGGTAGGAGGAGTTAACGACCTATTCCCAAAACAGAAGTATCATATATTAACAATTCTACACTAATTTTCTAACTCGACTTAATTGCACACATTATAATTATCCAGATATATTACCCCAATAAGAAAGATCAAAACCCGATTCCACCTAGAGTGTAAGATACAATCTAAAACCCACTCAGAGCGGTTTACAATCTTTCCTTCAGTTAAAACTTAACCAATAACTAATTTAACTAAACATAAAATGACCCCATTACAAAGACTAAAACCGGATTAACTCGACCTAAAAACCCAAACTAAAAACTGTATTTTATAACCCAACCCAGGACCTGATTTTTAACCCAAAAATCAAAATTCCTAAAACTTTAAATCCTAAAACTCTATGTTTCTCTTGCGACGAACCACGAGGTCGAAGATTGAAGTGGAGATTAAACGGCGTCGCTCCTCTGATGGTTCTAGCCGCCGAACAACATGTAGTTTTGAAACCTCCCCTTTCCTTGTAGTTGTCCCTGTTGGCGATTTGAAGAGATTGGTTCACTTTTATAATCATGTCCCATCATCCTCTTTTTGCATAAATCAAATATTCAATATATGGGAAATGGAATGAGATGGCTCTGGCATATTTTGATTTAGGGTTTGTCGGGAATAAATCGATTTGGGGATTGTTTAGCTTTAGTAGGAAATTGAGTTGGATTTGTAGTTGAATCTAAAGTCGGGTCATGTTTAAAATTTGGTTATGATATCGGTTTAAGTTCCAAACCATTAAACACCAAACCAAATCTTCGTCTGTGTGGTTTCGGTTTCAATCTCTGTAATGTGTATAATTAGGTCGAGATTGAAAAATAATGTGCAACTGTTACTCTATGATACTTATGTGGTGTAAATAAGTATTAACTCGAGTTATAGAGTAGCATTTCTTATTCACTGAGACACTCTATTAATCAAACTATAAACGTTTATTCCTCATAAATTTTGATTCTCACTGGTCATAGTTTGAGTTCAAGCCGTTTGTTTCTCTTTTTTTCTCTATTTAATAGATCTCATTTCTTCGTTGGGTAATCTCGTTTCCGTATGGCTCCTTCATATGTTTCGCCCAAAATACCTTGCACAAATTTCCCCTTCTTTCAAAACTGGGATGCATCAATCCGCTTTGTCCATGTGATACATATGAAGCCCAACATCCTCCTATTATCTACCACTAGAAGAAGAAAGGCAAGAAAAACCAAGAACACTAAGCAAGGAAAGAGTAGTAACTGTGGTTAATCTTTACCACAGTAAGTGATGAATAAAGTAAGTAGAGTAAGTGCTCACTCTCAGAGGCACATGGGTTGTTGGCTACACACATAGACGCGAGAAGAGTGGTGGGAGAGTAGTATAAATGAGAGAGGAATGGTAGAGAGAAAGGATCTTTCAATTAGTGAGGAATTGTAAGACCTTAGAGGAGAGGGAGGAGTGATTCCATGAAAACCTTTCTCTTAGGGTTGTAAGCGTCCTCACAAAATAAATATTTCTTTTTACATCTCTGTTCTACTCTGTTTTGATACGCAAACCTTATCACCATGGTGGTTACGAAAAGGCCAAGTACAAAAAACATTATTCTCACTGACAAAAAAACTGTATTAATAAGATACATTGTCTTGAGGTGAAACCAGTCCATAGTGAGGATGATAATAGAGCAACAAAAAAAAACATGTCAGACTGAGACAGGCTACGAGAGTCTATCTGATTGATTGTTTCTTCTACTCCATCATCCCTAACAAAGCTTCGGGGCAATGAAAAGAAAAGAAAAGACCTGCTGTGCTGACCAGAACGGTTGATTTTAATCATTCACTGCTCTCTGCTGGAGCAGGTTTCTTTCCATATTTCTGCTAGAAGAAGCAAGCGAGGATAAAATTACAAAACCATTACTCAAGTAAAACAGAGAAAAGAAACACATACCTGTTTGCCGAAAGAGAAAGGAACATATCTGTATTTGATCATATGCTGAATCTGTTTCCTCATGGTGAGGATAAAAAGCATCACCCAGTAGAAAAGAAGTATTGGCCAGAAAACAGGTACATCAAAGACCTCGAAGAAAGTCATCATAAAACCAATGACGAATGCCCTAATGATCGATAACCTAGTAGTAGACAAAACACACACAGAAAATGCATCAATCAAGCAGTGACTAAATCCAAAATGGCATATATAATAACAAAAACCTAACAATGACATAAGTGATGTTCGTTTGGCAGACGCAGCTTTCTGCGACTACAGCTGCGATTATATTTTTGTTCGTTTGGCAGACGCAGCTACCTGCGTCCGAACGCTGCGGTAGACACTGCGTCTAACGTCAATTGATAAAATTAGCATCAATGAACATGACACAACCATAGACACAGTCACAAGAAGCTGCGTCTGCCAAAATGAACAGCACTATACTCAATAACAATGATCCTAACGATTCAGTGATAACTCATCTGCAAATCAAATCAATAAACCCTAGAAAGATTCAACACGATCAGATCTAAAACAATTCAATCAACGGACGAACCAGAATTTGAATTCGGGGAGACGGCGAACGAATGGTCGATACTCATCGGATCTACGAGTAGGAAGAGTCCCGCCGGTTAGCGATGCCTCGGGATCTTCTTGAGGGGAGAGGAAAGCGATGATGAGGTTCAGAAGGTAGATTCCGATGGCGTAGGTGATGATGTAGAACCCTTCCACCAAGTAGACGCGAACGAAGTAGATCAATACCACAACGAGGCAAGCGATCCATCGGTAGAGAACGTGAGGCACCGTCTTATCGAGAAGATGCTGTTGCCGCTGCTCCACGGCGTGGATCAAACGTGCAGCAGCGTCGGCGGGGGACGATGCGTTGCTCGATTGGAGATCATCGGTGATTGCTGGTGCTGGTGTTGCTGCTGCAGAGACACCACCCGTGGCTTCGGATTCCATGGAAGGCTCTCTCTTTTTTCAACTTCTCTCTCACTGTTTCGTCTCTCTCTCTCTGCCTTGGGAACTGCAACGGAAGAGGCGGAGATTTGGTAGATTCGGATCGGGGATCTTTTTGGGTCAGACTAAATCCGGTTTACAATTTATTTTCAGAACCGGTTTGGTCTCTGGTTTATTTTTTCTACGGCAAATTGAAAAGGATTACAGAAGAGTGCAGAAACTCGAATGCAAACTACGTTTTACTGCGTTAACGACGACGATTGTAGAAGTTATGACAGCAAAACGAGAGACACGTAAATCGAATCAAGCAAATGTGATTAGTATGGAACAGGCTAGTGGTATCCGGTTTATAACTTACTTCCGAACCGGTAACCAAATCCGGTTTACAATTTACCTTCTTACCAGTAAAATTTATGGGAAATTTATTACCACTTTGGTATTAGCTTTGGTTTGCCGTATTAAGTATTACAGCTTCCAAAGTGGAAATGCTCTTACATAACAACAATGTAATCTTGAGAACCTCCAAAGCAACTCTCCTATTTTATCTTTATAATCAATCTATAATCTAAATTAAGTTTTTCTTTCTTCAGCTTTCTGCACATGATACAACTCTTATGAACTGTTTTATTTTTCATTTTTCATTAGGCTCTTTCAGAACCTAAGTCTTCATGTTTTTGGAAATGCTTTCATGGTATCAGAGCATAGGCGATTTGAGATCTATATCTTATTTCTTATTTCTTTCTTCTAACTTATGTTCTTGTTATAAATAATGGTTAGTGGATTTTCAAAAAACAAAACTCTAAATTTGGTCTTCTCGAAGCTTCAAGCAAGTAGATGTGAAGAAATTTATTCACGACTTTTTGGAGGTTATGGAGGAAACTAACACACCATCGAAGAAGAGATGGAGCTGGACTCCATAAAATATCTTGTTTATGAGCCATAACAAAAAGACCCAAAATATTGGTAACGTGAAAGAAAAGCCGTCCAAGAAAAGCGCAGGTCATGTATTAAGACACTTCTTCATCACTATACTCAAGATATGTCTGGTTTTTAATCTGAGACTGAACAAAGGAATACCACTTATTGGTTTGTATTTTGAGAAGAACACTGTTGAATGGTTTAGAATAATAGGCTGAAAATCGTGAAGCTAAATGAATATTGATAAGGACGTCTTCAGAAGTGCTATATTTTATCACTTTCGATGGACAATACAATGTTTTGCTGCATGCACATAAGCTGCTCCCTCGAACGCTTAGAGAATGTCAGATTGAAATGCACAGTCTTGGTGGTATATAAATAGAATCGTTGAAGATCTAAGCTCGACCTTTAGCTCTCTCCTTGTCTACGATCGTTCGACACTCTCTCACTCTCTCGTGTGTTTGATCTTGAACGTAAAATAAAAGAAAGTAAAGCGATGACACAAGAAGATTATAGAGTTCCCCACAACCCTGTGTACTTCTCTCTTCAGGATCCTTCCCTGGAATTCACTAGATCATAGAGTTTGTTACAGAAAAAAAGAATACAAGATGATCATCTTTTCTTGATAAAGTCAGTCGACTTCATATCTCCTCAAGATAGCTTATTTCAGCTGAACCTTAGCTGAATCCGGATGGGCTCACATCAAACAGCAACCGGCCCAATCCACGCTCTTCACGTACTCGACACTTTGAGCTGTTGAACCACTTCTCACAGTTATGTTTTTTTTGGTAAAATCTCACAGTTATGTTAGTTGTAGGAAGCAAATTCTCCCAGCCATGGAATAGCCTAGTTGAGTTAAGAGGGTAAAAGCTTTGACTCATTGTGTAACAAATAGGTTTTAAAAAAAACAAATATATTCTCTTATTAATGACTTCTTTAATGTGATTATAGTTATTTACTTTAAAGTGATCTTCGACAAATCATGTTCCTCCCAAAACCTTTCAAACTTGACCTTTTACTTTCACTCGACACCAAAATTTGTGGAGTACTAAAGCTTCCAAAATCAAATTGCATTAGTGTTCCAGCAAGTAATTAAATATCAAAAGAAAATATTTTAAATTTTCAAGTAATTAGACATATAAATATGACTCATAAAAAAATGACTCTTATAAGGACAAGAGAGTTGCCTCTCCTCCTCCATCTTTAATATCAATCGATTTTTTTTTTTTTTTGTTATTTGTGTTGTAAATTAAGTTTTTCTCTTTTTACTTTTCTCCACATAGTAAAATTTCCATGAGCTATTTCAGTTTCAGTTATATTTTCTATTAAGATTTTAGAACAAAAATCTTGTTTTTGAGAAGCTTTCACTAAGTAGCTCCGGGTTTAAACTCGGGTTATGATACAACAAGACAACACTAGCACAAACTGTTTTATCAAACACAAAATCATAACGAATATACTCTTCTTTTTTGGCCACCAGAAGCACTAATTTAAAAATTAAAAGTAAACAAGAGTTGGTGATATCCTAAAAATCTTACAAAAATAATACAGTGAACACATAACAAGAACGAGTTGCTTAACGTATATATACTTCGGCCTTCGCAGAGAGGCTAGCAAAGTTAGTGTGCGAACGAAGATTAATAGTGTCCGTAACGGTACGATGGAGACTTGGCCGAAGAGCTCATAGGGAATCTCTCAAAGACTACTAAAGCCTCCTTCATGGTCGGTCTCTTTTGTGGAACTTGAGATGCACAACTATAACCCAACTTGAATAGACCAAGTAACAAGTCTTCTTTGCCTTCCAACTCGGACCGGATCGACACATCAGCCATGATCAGCGCACGGTTGCCATCTTCTACCGTCAGTCCATTCCCAATCCCAACCTCATCTACCGACACGATTTTCCCTGTAAGAAGCTCGAGGAGGATCACTCCGAACCCGAAAACGTCCCATTTCGGGTTCGGTTTGAGGTTGCGGAGCGACTCAGGTGCGCAATAAGGCGATACTGGCCCGACCGAGCTTGGACTTGGGCTCGGTGTAGGCCCGAATTCACGTGTGGACGCTGATGTTGATCGTTTGCTGCTGAAAATTCTAGATGACCCACTAGCTCGGTTATAGCTAGTATCTCCAGCAAGAAGCCTTTCGAGACCAAAATCACCAATCTTTGGCTCCATGTCTTGCCCCAAAAGTATGTTACTAGGTTTTAAGTTACCGTGCACATGTTTCTTCTCGTGAAGGTAAGCAAGCCCACGAGCCAAACCTTTTGCTATCTTGAGCCGAGTCTCCCACGGTAAATGACACGGTGACGACCCTCCTTTCCCTATCCAATCGCAAACAAAGTCAGCAAATATGCGCAAGATAGCACGAGTGAGCAAAGTTTGGCCCACTGTTGACTTATGAAAACATATCTAACTACCACCAACCTAACAGAGATATTACATTATCATCTGCTTTTACCATATGATATACTGCTAACATGCGCGTTTATCATGAAAAGAGAGTTGTTGAAATGAAAAGAGAGATGATGTTGACTCACTGTAACGTGCGTTGACGAGGCTGCCATTAGGGACAAAATCGTAAATGACCAGTTTTTCGTCGGTGCCCCAATAGAATCCACGGAGACGAACCAAATTTGGGTGTACCAATTTACCAATGGCTCGGACATGTGCCTCAAAGTCCTTAAACCGGCGTTGTTGATTTATACCGTTCTCACCTAACCGACGAACCGCTAGAACCGTACCGTCCTCGAGAACCGTCTTGTACATTATACTCGAACCGGTGGCTCCTAAAATGTAAGCAGAAGCCTTAAGCAAAGCTTCTACTTCAAGCTCCTTTTCTCCTCCATCAATGGTCACCAACGTCCCTTTCTTGGTCTCTCCTTGTTCCTTTTCTTCTTCTTCTTCCTCTTCTTCTTCTGTTTCTTGATTCTTACGGAGACATGACCATTTGGCGAATCTATTAGATTGGTCTGGAGAGGAAGAAGAAGTAGTTGTTGATGATGATGGTGATAACGAAGTTGTGTCTTTAACCTCGTTAGCTTCTAAACTTTGTGTGTTCTTCTGCATGTTATTCTTCTTCTTGTATCTGTAGACGTAGAAGAAGACAAGAGCGAGTATTCCTATTCCGGCGATATCTCCGACTATGATCCCGATTATAACTCCAGGTCTTAAACCGGTTCGGTTATTTGACTTGTTGTTTTCCGGTCCGACCGAATCAGATTCTGGATTTGACCCGATTGTTTTCGGTATGGCCGCGAGTGCAGGCGTAGAAGACGGTGTGAAGGCGGCTGGAGAGGAGGGAATAGGACATGGGTTCCGGGTCGGAGCTCCGCATAAACCCGGGTTTCCAGAAAACGAAATTGATTTCTGGTTAAAGAAAACCGGAGAATCTGGGATTGAACCGGTTAGATTGTTGAAGGAGAAATCCACGGTGGCGTTTCTAGGGAAACCGTCGCCGACATCATGAGGAATCTCACCGGAGATTTGGTTGTAGGAGACGTTCAGGTACCGGAGACTGTCTCCGGAGAAATCCGGTG